>JAJMAS010000027.1:0-83887 GCA_030565065.1 Pichia cephalocereana | reverse complement strand
CAGTTTTGTCTACGATTCTTAGTAATCTAGTCATCTGGATAATTTACGAACCCCCCAACAAATCCACTTTTTATTCCTTTTTTCATCAGGTATAATAAAGGAGCAATGATCTTTGTCTTAATTAATGTACTTCTTCGGAATGGATTTTTTAAGATGGGAATGGGTGGCTGTCTGACAAGTAATACAAAAGTTGGAGTGTGTTGACCATTGTAGTTTCTGTAGTTTCTGTAGTTTCTTTAACGTACCTTGCTAAGCCGCATATGCCTGTCCCTTGGATGGAAATTCTTATAAATTCCTTGATAAGACCCTTTATCTCGGAGTTGACTTACGTTTAGTATTGTTCCTCTAACTAAATGACATTTATAATCGATCAAGCATTAAAAATAATCTTTCTTAAAGTTTTCGGTACAACAAGACCAAAATTCTTGAAATTTACAACAACTGATGAAGAAGGTTATTATGATCCATATTTTGAAACTATCATTGATACCAAGGGTAATAAAATATTAAAGAACAGACAAGTACCACAAAATTTCCCACATGAATTAGAAAATGATGTATGGTATATTAAGAAAACTTGTTATTTAATGGATGAAAGTTTATTCGGTTTAAAAATGTCAAGTTTTGTTAATAAATTATTTGGTGGTAAGAAAGCTAAAAAAGTAAAGGAACAAGATAGTGATATTGTCACTACTCCGAGAAGATTAGGATTTGGATTTGGTCCATTAATTCAAATTTTCCCATTTTTCGGTAATTATATTGTACTTGCAATTAATTGTTGGTTATTAATTTGTATGATTGAAATTGGACTTGGTTATAAAATTAAATTAGAAGATAAAAGATTGAAATTAAAACATTATCAAACTAAAAAATTCCTCCATCTTAAATCAATTGGTAAAATGATTTTCAATATAATGATTGATTTTGGTATTGGTTTTATACCCCTAGTTGGAGGATTTATTTCAATTATTCATCGTAGTAGTAGTAGAAATTTAGCTATTTTTTGGAAATCAATGGAAGATAGTTATTCTAATGATTGATGGGGTATTTTATTTTTCCATACATTTATCTAATCTATTTACCATTACAAACAAAACTCAAACCTTTTTCAACATTTTGATTAATAAATCCAACAGCAATTAAAAACAATTCTCTCTCCTTTTCATTCATTTTACCAATCCATTTATAATCAACATTTTTAATACCATTTTTATCAAAACTCATTGGAACTGCTAAATATTTTGGCATATCTAAATCAGTACCTTTCAACATTTCCTTTAAACCACTCTTTAATTCTTTCATACCATTAATTGAATCATCTAAATAAATATAACTTGAAATAGAATAATCAGTATCATTACCTAAATAACCATTAAGTATTATATTAAAAAATTTATTTGCTGCATATGCCATTGATAAAGTACTTGAACCATTACCATTTTTAGCTTCAACAATTTCATCACCACCATATTGAACTCTATGAACTAATGCATCATAAATATTCTCATCATCCAAAATATCATAAGATTTACCTAATTGACTAAATAATGGAACTATTGAATGACCTGAATGACCACCGACCACAGGTACATTAAAATCTTGTGGTAAACTATTATTAATTAAATTTGAAATAAAAGTATTTGAACGAACATTATCCAATGCAGTTACACCAAATAATTTTAATGGATTGAAAACACCATAATTATTTAAAATTTCTCTGAAAATTGGTATTGTTGAATTAACAGGATTTGAAATAACTAAAATAAATGAATTTGGTGAATAATTTGCGATAAATGTTGCTAATTCATTACAAATTGATGCATTAATATTAAATAAATCACCTCTTGTCATACCAGGTTTCCTTGGTATACCTGCAGGTATAATTATAAAATTTGAATCTTTAATTGCATTAATAAGTTGTGTGTTGGTTCCTTTTGGTTCATTATTATCTTTAATAAATGATTGAATTTTAACATTTGTATCAATATGATTTAAATCAGCTGCAATTCCAGGTATATTAACAACATCATAAAGGGATAATTCAGTTATATTAGGATTTAATTTAAGTAATAATGATAATGGTTGACCAATACCACCTGCTGCACCTAATACTGTTACTTTAATTGAAGGGGACATTTTTCTAAAAGGAAGGGTATAATTACAGAAAAAGAAGATTCAATAGGATAAAGAGGTTCTTTTATACAGAGAATAATTCCAACAGGGCTTTGATAATAGTCATTAAAGATAAGAATATAATAAATGGCTGTAATAAGATATATTGCATGACTAATTAATTATATTATTATCATCAACTTATGTAATAATTATAATGATAATGTTGAATCCCATCAAAAACGAACATAAGTAGTAATATAAGTTAATAATAACTTAGCAAATGAAAGTCTCTGTAGGGATTACATCTATATAGGAGAATCGTTTACCGCCAATTGTCATTTGTAATATAGACTTTAATGTATTAGATTATAAGATAATATATCAATAAAATACTAAAAAATACGATAAATATAACACACATATAACATTATAAGTTAATAATACACTAGTAATATTACTAACCTATAATATAATATAATATAAATATCAATATTAAAATCAATACATTAAATTCAAGTATATAAGACAGTGAAGGTGATATTTCCCCATAATTAAAGAAAAGATATTAAGATATTAAGATATTAAGATTATAACATTGTGGGAAATACCTTTCTTTTTATACTGAAAAGAATTTTCCACTTTTTTTTTTCATTTTTTTTTCATTTCGCGCCCTTTCGCGGGGTTTTTTTTTTTATTTTCAACGCTCGGCTCAGCTTTTTCTTTTGAGGGTTTGTCATCATTTTAGTATTCATTTGAATGATTTATAATCAAATTTAATAATCATCTCTTCTTTTACAAGGATGTTCACAGGTATTGTAGAAACTATAGGTACTGTATTAGAATATACTACTCTAGACACATCTGAATCTGGTGGTAATGGTGTATCACTTCTCATCGGTGATGCTGATTCAATACTAAATGATTGTCATTTAGGTGATTCAATTGCAATTAATGGTACTTGTTTAACAGTTACTTATTTCACTAATTCATCTTTTAAAGTGGGCATATCACAAGAAACTCTCAAGAAAACAAATTTAGGTTCTCTAACCTCTGGTTCAAAAGTTAATCTGGAAAGAGCTGTTTCTGGTAATGTTAGATTTGGTGGTCATATGGTTCAAGGTCATATTGATACAATTGCTCAAATAATTAATACTTCAATTGATGGTAATTCTATAATTTATACTTTTAAATTAAGAGATGATGAATTTATTAATTATATTGTTTATAAAGGTTTTATTTGTATTGATGGTACAAGTTTAACTGTTATTAATGTTGATTATAAATTGAAAACTTTCCAAATTATGATGGTTGCTTATACTCAATCAAAAGTTATAATGACATTGAAAAAAATTGGTGATTTTGTTAATATTGAAGTTGATTTAACTGGTAAATTAATTGCTCAACATGTTGATTTATTATTAACTAATCAATTATCAAATGATTCAATGGATTCTCCTCTAAAATCTTATATAAACAATATAATTGATCAAAAATTATCAAATTTATCTAAATAAAAAAGTAACACTATATAACTATTTATATTTGGAAAACTAATGAAACTCCATCATCACCAGCTGAAATAACTCTTTCACCTGAACAATCAATACTAAAATCTAAAACTCCCATATGATGTCCAACATATTCATGTAATAATTCACCTGTTCTAACATCCCATTTATAAATTTTACCATCCATTGATGAAACTAAAAAATTTGGACTATTTTTCAAAAATTCAATTTTAGTAATTGCATCTTTACATTTAAGCATTTTTCTAACTTTCCATGTATTACTATCAAATATTAAAACATCACCTGAAACAAATCCAACAACCATTAAATTTAATACATCACAAAATGCAATAGCTTCAATTGATGAATCATAAATATCACCATCTTCTTGAACTTCTAATGCTGTAAATAAATTTAATAATGATCCATTATCAATATTAATTACAGCAATTTGACTATCTCTTGATCCAATTGCAATAATTTTATTCTTATTATTAACAGCAATTGAAACCCATGGTGGTGTTAAACCTTTTAAATTATTATTATCAAATTTAAATTCAACTTGTTGTGTATAACAATTCCATCCTATTATACTACCATCTTCACTAATACTAACTAATTTTAATTCATCCATATTATCAATTTGAATAAATTTACCATTTGTACATTCAGTTGAATGTGAATAACCTGAAAAAATTAATTCTAATGTTGGTTCAATTGAATAAACTGAAACTGATCCATCAATACCTCCAAATGCGAAAACATTTTGTCTTGGATGTGTATGAACCCATGTAATTTCTTCAACATCTTCTAAAATTCTATCATATTGTTCCCAAATTTGTCCCTTCTTCATTGATTTGAAAACAATTATTTTACCACTCATATCACCTGTAACTAAATATGATCCATCAAATGTAAATTCTGCTCCAATTACACTCTCTCCAAATCCAACTAATTTATTAATTGTTTTTGCAGGTGAATTATGTGTTGTCCATAAATATCCAACATTATCACCACCACCTGTAATTGCAATTGGTAAATTTGGATGTGTTGAAACTGTGAAAATTGAATCTTGATGATCTTCAAAATAACTTTGTGAATTATTACTCATATCAATCTCTAAATTACCTTCATCATTAATTTTAATACCACTACCTTCAAATTCTTCTGCCATATCTGCCATATCTTCCTCTGTTAATTGATAATTTTCATCTTCAATTGGTTCATCTTGATCAAGTTGATCTTCATCAACAACTTCCTCAACTTCATCATTGTTAATAATAACATCTCCTTCAATTTCTTCAATATCTTGTTCTCTAAATTCAGACATAACTGCTATACCCTTTGAAAAGAAAAGAAAACCAAAAGAAGAATAAAGATTAGTAATGATTAATGAAACTGAAAAATGAAAGTGAAATTTTTAAATTTTTTTTTTTTTCTTAATCAATCTTTTTACGTAATGTTTATCATGGAGAATCTCTTTTCTTATATTACTTAGCAATGACAATATAAACCATGACTAATGCATATGATCAAGTGAAGAAAGATATGGAAGTATTCTTCCCAGATAACATACTTAATGAAATTATTGATCCATATCAAGCTAATATCCAATTTGAAAAAAAATCAATAAAATATTCAAATTCATCAAATAATCTACCACCAATTCAATTCAATAATAGTAATAAAATATCAATATTAGATACATTACGAATAAATGGTTTTGACCCGGACGATTTAGGATTACCTCAAATAAAAACCAATTCAGAATTAACACTATATAACGAAAACACCATCAATGACAAAACTATAATATATGAAGATACATTTACAAATAAATCAATTATACCACAGAGGAAAACAAAAGTACCATCAATTAACAATGAACATTGGAAATTATCTAAATTATTATTAGGACATACAGGTCAAATAACATCAACTGCAATTGATCCCTTTAATTCATATTTTGTAACAGGTTCAAGTGATAGTACAATTAAAGCTTGGGATTTAATTACAGGTGAATTACAATTAACTTTATCAGCTCATATAATGGCAGTTAAGGGATTAGTTATTTCTAATAGACATCCATATATGTTCTCTTGCTCTGATGATAAAACTGTTAAATGTTGGGATTTAGAGAAAAATTCAGTTATACGTGATTATCATGGACATTTATCATCAGTTTATTCAATTGATTTACATCCTGAATTAGATTTAATCATAACTGGTGGTAGAGATTCATCAGTTAGAGTTTGGGATATCAGAACTAGAAATGCAATTCATATTTTATCAGGTCATTCTAATAGTATTAATAAAGTTAAATGTAGAAATATAGATCCTCAAATAATTAGTTGTTCACAAGATTCAACTGTTAAAACTTGGGATTTAGCAGCTGGTAAATGTTTGAAAACTTTAACTTTCCATTCAAAAAGTGTTAGATCATTTACAAATAATGAAAATTTTGGTAATCAGGGTGAAATTATAACTGCTTCAAGTGATGGTATTAAGAAATTTTCATTACCTGATTGTCAATATGTTCAGGATATGAATTTTTGGGAAAATCATGATATTATTAATGAAGGTAATTTAATGATTAATACAATTAGTTCATCTGATGATGGAATGGTTTTCGCAGGTTGTGATAATGGTAAATATGCTTTTTGGAATTGGGAAAATGGTCAAATGATTCAAAATGGTTTACAAACTCCAGTACCTGGTTCATTATCAAGTGAAAATGGTATTTTATGTTCAACATTTGATAAAAGTGGTGAAAGATTAATTACAGGTGGAATTGATAAAAGTGTACGTATTTGGAATAAAACATAATATAGTCAATTTTTTTTTTAGAAAATTTTATAAAATATAACCTTGATCTGAATAATTAAATACCAACCTGAAAAAAATACAAAGAAATAATAAACAAAACACACTCATTATAATGCTTCCATTGTGTAATCGTGTTCAATACCTGGTGTAACACTTGATATAAATTTTAAGAAAACAATTAAATATTGATCAACTCGTATACCTTCAATTTTTTCATCCTTTAATTCTTCCCAATCATCTTCTACATTATTTTTATTATCATCATCATTATTATTAATACCAAGTTTAGATATTTTATTAATTAATTTAGAATCATTTTCTTGTTTCCTCTTTTGAGCTGCAATCATTGATCTTTTCATTAATACTTTCATAACAGTTGCATGTTTACATGGATGAATTGAAACTGCTGTTGTATTTGATAAAAATGGTAATTTTTCAATTGTAACAGTTTTATGACGATAATCACTTGCAATATCTTCAAACATTTCAGTTGGTGTTAATGGTATAGAATCTGAATTAAATCCAACCATATACATCTTAGGTACACGATATGATGTTGAATATGAAATATATAAATCATAATAACGTTTTGATAATTGATTGTTTAATGAATTAGTTTTAGATAATTTATTATTATTATTATTATCATTACCCTTGGAGAAATGAGTATCAACAAATTCAACATCTTCAGCATTTTCATCAATTAAATCATCAATATCATTAATATCATCCTCTTCATCATCAGAAATTTCTTTAATACTTGATTCATCAATATTATCACCATCATCACTACCTAATTTTGATGCTATACTTTTAGATCTTAATTTCTTACCGGATGCACTTGAACCTGCAATTGACCATCCATCACCACTATTACTATCATTATTACCATTATTACCATCATTAATTTCACCGCCACCACCTATATCTTCATTACCAACTAAAATTTCATCATCTTCATCAATCATTTCATAATCGGATGCACGAACATATGATGGTACATGTCTTGTAACTAAAAATTGTTTATCCTTTGGTAAAAAACTTTTCTCCTTACCATTATCAGCAGGTGACCATTGCCAAGTTGGGAATCTATAAACTAAATAATCACCTGCAATTACAAATTCCTCTGGTGTTATCTCACCTGTAGTTGCAAATGTTGAAGTATGATTAATTGGTGCCAGATATTCACGTAATGAAGAAAACCTTGAACGTATATACTGTGATGTCATTTATTCTATGTATATTTACCCTTGTTCACTACTAAATTGAGTGGCAAAAGTGTATAAATAACCTCCTCTAAAAGAAAAGGCTCCCCACCAAACCTTAGAAGGCCATCGTAAAACTGAGACAATAAAATCAGGTTGTAAAAAATTACTATGGGAAATGCGAGTTTTTTACTGTGTGGTATTAATTACCTCTCTTTCATGAGCCTTTCCTTTTCTGTTGCTTTGTTTATTTAGAGAACATTGACAAGAATGACCGTTAGAAAGAGAGGAAAAGGTAAGAATAATAAGAAAAGTAGCGGGGAGAAAGATTCTGAAGGGGGTATTAGTGCTGATTTCCAGAAAATTGACAAGTTAATTGATAAAACTGATGAACAATTAGATGAACTACTGCATGAGAAAGAGGAAGCAATTGAAGAGATTCATAAACTTGAAAATGAAGTTGAAAAAATTGATGATAAGATTCAAGATGTTTCACATACACAGAAGAAATATTTAACCAAAAAGGCTAATAGTAACACTATTGGACAACATTTTTGGGAAAAGAGAAGATTTGTATTAGTTTTCGGTATTATTATTGGTTTATTTATTGCAGCTTATAGTCATAAAGATTTTATATCATCTGATATATTATCAGGATTTGATGAATATTTAAATTTAGATTCATTAAATTTAGATTCACTTTCACTTGAAGGTGTTGATTGGAAAGGTTATTTACCTGATGGATTATTAAATACAATGGAACAACGTAAAACTGAGGCACAACAAGAGAGTGGTGCATTTAGTGTTGGTTTACAATTAAATAAAGAAGGTACTAAGGCGAAACATAATGTTGTAATGGTCCCAGGTGTTGTTAGTACAGGATTAGAGAGTTGGGGATTAGAAGGTAGTAGTGAAGATTGTCCAAGTAAGAATTATTTTAGAAAAAGGTTATGGGGTTCATTTTTTATGCTGCGAACCATGGTTTTAGAAAAATTATGTTGGATTCAACATTTAGAATTAGATCCAGAGACGGGATTAGATCCACCAGGTGTTAAATTAAGGGCAGCTCAAGGATTTGAAGCAGCTGATTTTTTCGTTACAGGATATTGGATTTGGAATAAAGTATTACAAAATTTAGCAGCAATTGGTTATGGACCTGATAATATGTTTAGTGCAGCATATGATTGGAGATTAGCATATTATGATTTAGAGAGAAGAGATGGTTATTTCTCCAAGTTAAAGGCACAAATTGAGACAAGTAATAAATTACAGAATGAACGTACAGTTTTAATGGGACATTCAATGGGTGCACAAATCGCATTTTATTTTTTACAATGGGTTGAAGCACCAATTGAAAATGGTGGAGGTGGAGGTGGTTCCAGTTGGGTTAATGATCATATTGCTGCATTAGTTGATATATCTGGTTCAACATTAGGTACACCAAAGGCAGTTACAGCATTATTATCAGGTGAAATGAGAGATACAGTTCAATTAAATGCGATGGCAGTTTATGGATTAGAGAAATTTTTTTCTAAACGTGAAAGAGCTCATTTATTACAAACATTTGGTGGTATACCAGGTATGTTACCTAAAGGTGGTGAAAAATTATGGGGGTCAGTCAATGAGGGAGCACCTGATGATAAAATTGTTGGTAAGGGAGAGAAAAATGTTATTGAAGGTGATGATACATTTGCACATTTCATTAGATTAATTGGAGAATCAGGTAATAAAAATTTAAGTATTACAGATAGTATTGAAATGTTGCTTGAAGAAGGACCTGAATGGTTTAAACGTAGAATTAATGAACAATATTCATTTGGATATGCTAAAAGTGCAAAAGAATTGGAAAAAAATAAATTAGATAAGAGTAAATGGAGTAATCCATTAGAAGTTCCATTACCTAATGCACCAGATATGAAAGTATTTTGTTTCTATGGAGTTGGTAAACCAACTGAGAGAGCATATTTTTATAAGGAGGATGAATCAGGACCATTAGGTGTTAGTATTGCCAATGAGAATCCACAAGGTGGAGAAAGTGTTTTACTTGGAGAGGGTGATGGTACAGTTTCAATTTTAACACATTCAATGTGTCATAAATGGGCAGAAGAGAATAGTTTTTATAATCCAGGTAATTCTGAAGTTACAACAGTTGAATTATTACATATGCCAGATGTATTTGATTTAAGAGGTGGAGCAGATACAGCTGAACATGTTGATATACTGGGATCAGCTAGATTAAATGAACTGTTATTGAGAGTTGCAAGTGGTGAAAAAGTTGAAGAAAGATTGGTTACTAGACTACGTGAAATTGTTTCTGAAATAGACTTTTTTGAGTAGTTAGAATACACTAATAGAATAATAGAAGTTTAAATTGAAATTCGTGTAAACATAAACAAAGAAATAATAAGAACTTGATGAGATTTAGTGCATTTAAGAATAAAACTAACAATTGAAAACAATAGAAAACAACATTAAACAAAGGAAAGGTTACATTAAAGAAAATACAAAAGTAAAGAAAAGTAAACAAACACGGTAAGAAAATAGAAGTTTGTTGACATTTCATTCTCAAAGCGGAATTTCCCGTTTGAAATTTGAAATTTTTCACTTTCGCGTTGGCGTTGTCTCTACGGTCCCTGGGTTTAGTCACTTTTACTAAGAGTTTACTTTAAGTTACTTTACTTGTCACATTAAGATACTACTACTACTTTGTTGTTATTCATTAGAATAAATGGCTTTGGTTGCACATTCAACACCTGTTAAAAATTCAATTAATGGTATAGATAATTTAAAAACTATACCATTACAACCACCTAAATTAAATTCAAATCAATTATCACCTCGTTTAAGAAGGGCTAGATTAATTAAAATGAAATTACAATTAGCTTATTATAAAGTACGTACTAATCAAACTCATATACCAACTTCTTCACTTAAACTTAATAGTAAAGAAAAATTAGAGGATAGTTTATTATTGAAAACTAAAAAATTTGAACCTGTGGAGAAAGTTAAGGAAGATGTTGATGATGGAATTGATAATAATGAAACTATTGATCAAAGTTATGATGATAAGAGTGAATTATTAACAAATACTGAAAACGATGTTAAAAATGTTCAAATATCAAAATCCCCAGTTAATGTTAACATTCCTACACGTTTACATTCAAGATTAGATGATGTTGTAACAGGTAAATCTAAAATTAATAGAATTTCAAATTCAAATAAAATTACAAAGCCAACAATTAATTCACAAAATTTTAGATTATCACTTACATCACCATCAAGATTTGCACATACAAGTAAATTAAACGTCAAATCAAAACCTTCAAATATTTTCATTCCACGTCCACGTAATATTTTCAATACAAGTTTAACAATGAGTAACGGTGGTAACATTAATACAACTTATGATGAAGAAGATTTAACAGTTGAAGATCCTGATCAAACAATTTTTCAAACTTCATTAACACAATCAATACCACCACCTCCATTATCTGCTCCATTAATACCAACTGAAACTCCACTTCGACATAATAAACAACGTTCACATTCATTTAGTAATGATACAATACTTTCATCACCTTCAAGATTATTATCAACACCATCATCAATTGGAGCTGCACGTTGTTTATTACAATTAGCACATAGATAATAATATATTATAGATTTAGACCTGCATTTTTTTTATAACACTTTCTTTTTAAATATATAATTTTAATAAACTCTTTTAATAATAATAATTTTATTACAAAAAACTTTTACAAAACTTTATTCTTTTGCTTTGGTTTAAATATTTTCAAAGCACTCTCTAAACCAATACCTGCAAATACTAAAAATATACCAAACCATTGAGATAAATTTAATGAATGACCGAAAAGAATAACACTAATTGCCATACTTAACATTTTCCTTGTAACTGTAACAGTAATTAAAACAACTGAACTAAATTTCTCCAATGTTATAAATATAAATATTTGACCAATTGCACCACAAAGTGCAAATTTTAATAAATCATAAATAACTGCATATCCATTATTCATAACAAAGTTCTTTATATAATTAAATTGATCTGTGAATGTTAATGTATAAATTAAAAGATTGAAAAATGTACAAATATTTAAACCAACCATTAAACAACCACCATTAATTGAATTATCCTTTCTTAACATAATATCTTGAGCAGAATTAGTGAAACCATCTAATAATAACGATGCAATCAATAATAAGAACCCATAAATTTGATCATTATTACCATTACCATTATTATTATGTTTATTTGATTTTGAACTTGAAGTTGAAATTGTGAAAATTGAAACACCAATAGTTATAATTAATGCAACTAAATATTTTGATTTTTTATACTTAGTACCAAATAAAATATAATGAACTAACATAACTGGTATTAGTTTACAACTTTTAGTTAATAAAAATAATAAATAATCAACATAATTTAATGAAGAATAAGATAATGGAGATGAAATTGTTTGTGAAATTGAAATAATGTATAGATTGAAAAAAGATTTACCAAAATTTTTCAGTAATGGTTTATAATCACCAATTGTTATAATATATATAATTCCAATTATTATTGAGAATAATGATTGAATTATATGAATAATTAATGGAGATTTAAAATAAACTGGATCAATTGATGAATTTGAATAATTTGATGAAGTTAATTTTTCTTGTAAATAAGCCCAATATAGAAAAGAAAAGTAAATTCCTAAAACACATATTGCCAATTGTACATGTTTGTTCATCCTTGTCTTAATTTAATAGAAAGATAATGAGATATAGCTGTATGAATTGAAGGAAAAGACAAGTATAAATAAAGATAAAGAAGTCGATAAAGATTGATCCGAAAACAATGATGTGTCAAAGTGAAAAATTTCATGTTGTTACTAAATAGAAGACTTTATCACCTGTTAATTGTTTTCAATCTAAGACAATATGATTCCAATTATAGTAGGGTTGGGGGTTACTATAGTGGCACTTACAGCTAAGGCAACTATTGAGACAGTTAGTCGATGTAGAAGATTAACTAATTTTGAAATTGCTAGAATGAATGGTATTTATTTGCGTAATGTTAATAATGGTGGTACATTTTGGGATAAATTTTATTCTAAAGATCCAGATATGGCAATTGGTGGATTTCAAAAAGATGTTGATGTTAATGAAGCATTAGATATATTGGGGTTAAGTAAGAAAGATGTTTTCAATATAAGTAAAATTAAACAACGACATAGAGAAATGATTATGCAAAATCATCCTGATAGAGGTGGTAGTGAATATCTTGCAATGAAGATTAATAAAGCTAAAGAAGTTTTAATTAAATAAATGGGGGGGGGGGGGAGTTTATAAAAGGTGTATTTGTATTTGTATTTAAAGCAAAAGATTATATTAAATTATATTATTTAAGTAATTATAAGTAAAGATTATATAAGAATAGTATAGAATGTGATAAGATAAGACACTATTTATCAGTTAATGGTTGCAGTGATTGGATATGAGGTATATGATGAGATCTCTTCCTATGAGTTTGTGGTTTAGTAGTTGATGGTATAATTGGACAATCATTCCAACCTTCAATTGATGAAGGTGCAAATTGATAAGATTTTAATGGTGGTTGTGCAGGAGGAGGAGGAGGAGGAGTTTGTTTAGTTTCTAATTTAGTTTGTGATGGTAATGGTAAAGGAGGTAATGGAGATACATTCTCCTTAGTTTGAACAGTGTTATTATTACTCTGTGAAGGTGCAGACATTGTCCTTGTATATAATAAAAGAGTTGTTAAGAGAGGTGTTCTTTTTGAGATTTCAATTTTTTCTTAATGAAATTTTCTCTTTTCTTTTAGTGTTTTATAATTTAATGTTTTTACTTCTTTAGGGTATATACAATACAATGTCAATTACTACATCAACAGAGGGTATTACAAGTGAAAGTAATAATTTAGCACTTATTGCTTCACATTCTCATATTACAGGTTTAGGATTAGATGATAATTTACAACCAAGGGAGAATTCTCAAGGTATGGTTGGACAATTAAAGGCAAGAAAAGCATTAGGTATTATTTTAAGAATGGTTGAAGAAGGTAAAATTGCAGGTAGAGCAATTTTAATTGCAGGTCCTCCAAGTACTGGTAAAACTGCACTTGCAATGGGATTATCACAAAATTTAGGTAAAGATGTACCTTTCACTGCAATTACTGCAAGTGAAATTTTCAGTAAAGAAATTAGTAAAACTGAGGCATTAACTCAAAGTTTCCGTAAAAGTATTGGAATTAGAATTAAGGAAGAAACTGAAGTAATTGAAGGTGAAGTAATTGAAATTCAAATTGATAGATCATTAACTGGTGGTCATAAACAAGGTAAAATTACAATTAGGACAACTGATATGGAAACAATTTATGAATTAGGTAATAAAATGATTGATGAATTAAGTAAAGAAAAAATTATTGCAGGTGATATAATTTCAATTGATAAAAGTAATGGTAAAATTATTAAATTAGGTAGATCATTTAGTAGAGCAAGAGATTATGATGCAATGGGTAGTGATACAAAATTTATTTCTTGCCCAGAGGGTGAATTACAAATTAGGAAAGAAGTTTTACATACAGTTTCATTACATGAAATTGATGTAATTAATTCAAGACAACAAGGTTTCCTTGCATTATTTAGTGGTGATACAGGTGAAATTAGAAGTGAAGTTAGAGATCAAATTAATTTAAAAGTTGGTGAATGGAAGGAAGAAGGTAAAGCAGAGATAATACCTGGAGTTTTATTTATTGATGAAGTTCATATGTTAGATATTGAATGTTTTTCATTTATTAATAGATTATTAGAAGATGAATTTTCTCCAATTGTTATAATGGCAACAAATAGAGGTATTTCTAAAACTAGAGGTACAAATTATAAATCACCACATGGATTACCATTAGATTTATTAGATAGAAGTATTATAATTCAAACTGAAAATTATCAAGAGAATGAAATTGAATCAATTTTAAAAATTAGATGTAATGAAGAAGAAGTTGAAATTAATAATGATTCAATTAAATTATTAACAAAAATTGGAGTTGAAACTTCATTAAGATATGCATCAAATTTAATTAGTGTTAGTTATTTAATGAGTAAAAAGAGAAGAAGTAATGAAATTGAAATTGAAGATATTAAAAGATCATATTTATTATTTTTAGATTCAAGTAGAAGTGTTAGTTATTTACAAGAGAATGAATCAAATTATATTGATGATAATGGTAATGTTGAATTTAATAATAATAATAATAATAATAAAAGTAATGGTGATGTTGATGTTGTTATGGAGTAAATAACTGACTGTAATAACCTTTTCTTTAAAATTATATAATATAATAAATAATTATATAAACACTATGAATTACCCTTTGTATTAAGTATTAAACCAATAATCATACCATAAAGACCTAAAACTTCTGCAAAGATAAGGATAAGGACAATACCAACAAATAATCTTGGTTGATGCATAAATTGTCTAACACCTTCATCACCAACAATACCAATTGAATAACCTGAAGCTAAACAAGCTAAACCAACACTTAAACCACAAGATAAATGCATAAATCCATTAAATAATGTATAATTATTATTTGGAGCTAAACCACCTGCAATTAAAACTGCAACAACTAATCCATAAACTGACAAGATACCACTCATAACAACAGGTATAAGTGAACGCATTATAAGTTCAGGTTTAAAAGTACCAATACCTGAAATACCAATACCTGATTTTGCTGTACCAATAGCTGCACCTAAACATGAGAAAATCATTGCAAATGCACAACCTGCAAATCCGAAAAATGGTGCAAATGCAGGTGCATATTCATCAACCTGTAGAGATGACATTGTTATATAATAGTAAGTATCAAAGATACTTTAAGATAAGATACATTAAAATAAAGAACATAGAAGCAGCCATTTAAATTTCATGACATGAAATTTTACTTTGTGAGGGAGGTATTCCCTTATGGTATTGGTATATATACTGTCCTGTATGGTTTAGTATGGATAGGAGTAGAGATAGGGATAAGGATCTAATACTACCATTACACGTAACAGAGGATCAAAGACAGAGAGTAGAGAATGCTTTGTTAAGATGGTTAGAACAAGAAAATGGTGATACAACTGGTGAAATGTTTATTAAACATATTGTAGGAAATTCTAAGGAAGATAATATTGATAATACCCCAACTGAACCATTGGATTTTGCATTAGCTGAAGCTGCACTTTCTGCTGAATTACAATATGAGGAAATTGCTTTAAGGGTTGCATTATTAAGAGCTGAATTGTGTAATAATTGTAAATAATATTAGTATAGTGTATATTATGTATATTAAGAGGTAAGATACCACGGGGTGTATATTGTATAATAATCTCTTTATGTAGATATTATATGGTGTATATAACATATCAATAATAGAAAGAAAGTAAAGAACATAAATGTATTCTAAGAAACAAAAGTTTTTCAACATGTTTATAATACAATACCAACTACTTTCTTTTCGATAGATTCTTCCATTTCTCTCAAACCAACTCTCCTAAGACAATGAACCAATTATTAACTGAAATATCAACATTTGTATCACTCCCATTACCCATTATTTCCACTGGTGTTACAGGTTTCATGATCTTAACTTACATTTCATCAATTTTATCCCCCAATATTATCAATAATTGGTCATTATCACCAAATTCTTTAATAAATGGTAATACAACTTCATTAACAACTTATCCATTAATTCATGTTAATTACTTACATTTATTATCAAATATAATCGTTCTTTATCACCCTTTATCACAATTTGAAAATTCTCATGGTTCATTACATACAGCTTTATTATTAAATACATTAGGTGCAATTACTGGTATTGCATTTACAATTATTTCACTAATTTTAAATTATATTGGTATTGAAAGTGATGATTCATTAAATGTTTCAATTTTAGGTTCTTCAGGTTGGGCATTTACTTTTTTAACAATTAATTGTTGTTATAATTCAATTAATAATCCATTTACAACAATTTATAATACTCATTATAATGTACCAACAATTTTCTTACCATTGATTTATCTTATTATTTCATTTATACTTGTTCCATCAAGTTCATTCTTAGGTCATTTTGTTTCAATTATTTTAGGTGTTTTAATTTTTAAAAATTATATTGCATTCCTTGCAATTCCACCATTTAATATACTTGGTAAAATTGAAAATTTAAATATTTTCAAATATTCAATTGAATCAATTTTCCCATTGGAATTATTTAAATGGACTTGGGAAAATGATGTTAAAGATATTCGTTATCAATTAACTGATTTTAATAATCCAAATCCAATTTTACCAACTCATAATGAACAAAGTGGTGAAAAATTAGGTACAAATAAAAATTCGGAAACTAATTAACAAAATAATAGTATAAGATATATATAACCTATATAACTCTCTAAATACTTTCATTTATTTACCTTTTAAAACTCTTGCAAATTCTTCAATATCAATTTGACCATCAGAATCAGTATCAGCAGCTTCTAACATTTGCTTTGCTTCAGCATCAGTTAATTTTTCACCAATTGTTGTTAAAACTCTAACTAATTCAGTTTGACTAATTTTACCATCACCATCACTATCGAAAACTTTAAATGCTTCTAAAATTTCTGCTTCAACATCTTGTTCCTTAATTTGTCTAGCCATCATTGTTAAAAATTCACTAAATTCAATCATTGAATTACCATTTGTATCAATTTCATTAACTAAATCATTTAATTCTTGTTGTGTAGGATTTTGTCCTAAAGCTCTCATAACTGTACCTAATTCACTTGGACTAATTTTACCATCTCCATTCTTATCAAAAATTGAAAATGCTTCCTTAAATTCTTCAATTTGTTCAGGACTTAATTTATCTGACTATAATATAATTAGTTAGTATACTAAGTTCATTATTAACCACTTCCTATTGTATAATACATACCATTGTACTTATCTAAAAGGAAAACAACTCTACAAATCAAAACACCAAATACACCACATGATGATCTTCTTTTATTACTATAAATAAATTTAATTTTTTAAAATTGCCACCGAATGGGTCGTCGCGTCGGTGATATACGAATCTATTTGAAGTTTATTACTATTATTACTATATTACTATTAAAATACAAACAACTATAAAGAGTAAAATATACCATTATACTAACCAGAACACATGGTACATGCTTCAGGATTATCAATTGCACATGCAATTACCTTAGAATTGAAAATATCAACTTCTTCCTCACCATCAGCCGAACTTGTAACTGTAGTTGTAGTTTCTTCAACAACAATTATTTCCTTTTTTTCTTCAACAATTGGTGATACCTCTTCTTCAACAACTTCCTCTTCTCTATTGATTACAGGAATTTCATTATCAAGTTTTAATTTATTAAAATTTTCTTCAATTTTTAAATTCTTAATTGGTACTTTAACTTCAACATCTTCAACTTTATTTAATTTTCTTGGAATATATTTCTTAATATTTAATTTATGTAATAAAGCTTCAGTTGAACCAGCATTTAATGCACTATCTTGATCAACAGTAAATTGAATTGCAGCTGCTGCTGCTTGTGTTCTTAAATAATACATACCTGTTTTTAAACCTTTTTTCCAACCATAAAAATGCATACTTGTTAATTTACCCATTGTTGGATTCTTTAAATGAATATTCATACTTTGTGATTGATCAATATATGCACCTCTATCTGCACACATATCAATAATTGATTTTTGTGAAATTTCCCAAACAGTTTTATATAAATCTTTAATCTCTTGTGGTATATTTGGTAAATTTTGAATTGATCCATTATCTTGAATTATAAAATTTTTCATTGAATCATTCCATAATCCTAATTCAACTAAATCTCTTAACATATAAGGATTAACAATTTGAAATTCACCTGCTAAAACTCTTCTTGAATAAATATTTGATGTATATGGTTCAAAACATTCATTATAACCTAAAATTTGTGATGTTGAAGCAGTTGGCATTGGTGCAACCAAAAGAGAATTTCTTAAACCATGTTTAGAAATTTTTTCTCTAATTATATCCCAATCCCATAAATTAGTTGGCTTTTTACCCCATAAATCAAATTGTAATAAACCTTGACTTGCAGGTGAACCTTGGAAAGTTGAATATGGACCTTCCTTTTGAGCCATTTCAATTGATGCCTCTAATGATGCATGATAAATTGTTTCAAATATTTGAATATTTAATTCTTTTGCTTCTTGTGAATCAAATGGTAATCTTAACATCATAAAAGCATCAGCTAAACCTTGAACACCAACAGCAATTGGTCTATTTCTTAAATTAGAATTTTCAGCTTCTTTAACAGGATAATAATTTAAATCAATAATTTTATTTAAATTTTTAGCAATAACTTTAACAATTTCATGTAATTTTTCAAAATTATACCAAGTTGAATTTTCATCACTTTCAACAAATGCAGGTAATGCAACTGATGCTAAATTACAAACTGCAACTTCATCATTTGATGAATATTCAACAATTTCACAACATAAATTACTTGATTTAATTATACCTAAATTTTGTTGATTTGATTTTTTATTACATGCATCTTTATAAAGCATAAATGGTGTACCTGTCTCAGTTTGTGCCTCTAAAATTGAATACCATAATTTTTGAGCTTTAATTGTTTTTCTACCTCTATTCTCCTTTTCATATTTTTCATATAAAATTTCAAATTCTTCACCATAAACATCACTTAAACCAGGAGCTTCACTTGGTGAGAAAAGTGTCCAATCTTTATTTTCTTCAACTCTTTTCATAAATAAATCAGGTATCCATAATGCAGGGAATAAATCTCTTGCTCTAATTTCTTCTTTACCATGATTTTTTCTAATATCAATAAAATCTAAAATATCTGAATGCCAAGGTTCTAAATAAAGTGCAAATGCACCAGGTCTTTTATTACCACCTTGATCAACATATCTTGCAGTATTATTGAAAACTCTAATCATTGGTATAATACCATTTGAAGTACCGTTAGTACCTGCAATATAAGAACCTGTACTTCTAATATTATGAATATGTAAACCAATACCACCAGCAGTTTTAGAGATCAGTGCACATTGTTTTAAAGTATCATAAATACCTTCAATTGAATCATCTCTCATTGCAACTAAGAAACAAGAAGACATTTGATTTCTAGGTGTACCAGCATTAAATAAAGTTGGACTTGCATGAGTGAAATATCTTTTTGACATTAAATTATAAGTTTCAATTGCTGCATCAATATCATCACCATGAATACCAACTGCAACTCTCATAATTAAATGTTGAGGTCTTTCAACAATTTTACCATCTAATCTTAATAAATAACTTCTTTCTAAAGTTTTAAAACCAAAATAATTATAACTAAAATCTCTATCATAATGAATTGCATTATCTAAAACTTCTGCATGTTTTTGAACAATTTCCCAAGTTTTAGTTGAAATCATTGGGGAAGGTTTATTATTTTTTGGATCAATATATTTATATAATTTATCAATAACTTGACTAAATTTTTTAGTTGTTTGCTTTTGTAAATTTGAAATTGCAACTCTAGCAGCTAAAATTGCATAATCAGGATGAACAGTTGTCATATAAGCGGCAGTTTCAGCAGCTAAATTATCTAATTCAACAGTTGTAACACCATCATAAACACCGGAAATAATTTTTTGAGTAATTGCACTTGGATGAACATGTTTTGTATCTAAACCATAAGCTAATTTTTCTAATCTTGAAGAAATTTTATCAAATTGAACTGGAACTCTACGACCATCTCTTTTAATAACGTTCATAATTGTAGGATGGATATTGAATAATGAAAGAAGAAATAAATAAATAAGTTAAAGAAAAGAAGATATAGTAATAAACTAAAGTGAAAATAGGGGGGATATACGTGTTTTTCTAAGAAAAAGTTGAAAATAGATTCAATTACTAAGAAATATCTTTAACTTTACGCGTTACAGTGGCAAAAATTGATTTTACTTAGTAATTTAATTAACGTAATGGAGTTAAGGGAAGTTTTAAACTTTTTTATTGGGATACTGAAACTGACGCGTAAATGTTTTAAAAAAAAATTATTTTTTTTTAAAACATTTACAGACGCGTCTTCCGGTCACATGACATGCACAAGGGCTTAGAGTAAAATTACAAACCCTCGCCCACTCCTCACTCCACTAATTGAAAAATTGAAAAAGACGCACTAATAAAATTCAATAAATTATTAGGTAATCTTAAAGAAAAAAATAAAGAAAGTTACCCGCGACAATAAAATAGTAATAAGTGAAATCCATTATGATACTACTACTATGATAATAATATACTATCTTACAATTTACTATGGATTTCCAAAATTTCCATTTTTTCATACTATTATTTCAATTTTATTGAATTTTTTACTGAAAAATTATTTCATTTAAGATACTTAATTTTAATTTCTACTTTCACCTTCAGTAACAACTAAAGTTCAATATATACAATGGCTAAGGTTTCAAAGGACGTTTCATCATCAAGATCTAAGTCAAGAAAGGCTTATTTTAATGCTCCATCTTCCGTTAGAAGAGTTTTAATGTCAGCTCCTCTCTCTAAAGAATTAAGAGAAGAATATGGTGTTAAATCAATGCCAATTAGAAAAGATGATCAAGTTTTAATTGTTAGAGGTTCAAAGAAAGGTCAAGAAGGTTCAATTTCTTCTGTTTATAGATTAAAATTTGCTGTTCAACTCGAAAAATTAACAAAGGAAAAATCAAATGGTGCTTCAGTTCCTTTAAATATTCATCCTTCAAAAGTTGTTATTACTAAATTACATTTAGATAAAGATAGAAAAGCTTTAATTGCAAGAAAGGGTGGTAAAGCTGAATAAATTTTATAATTAATTATTATAATTATATGATGTGTATATCTTTTTAAAACTATATTTCCTTTTAGTATTATTACATTATTAACTATAAATATAAAATTTTGAAAATATTTTGGAAAACTAATTATTCCAATCATATTCCTCCATCGCATACATTCGAGTCATCATACAAATTGTCTTCATTTCAATAACAATATCATCACTCTTCTTTAATTCAACTTTCTCTTCTAATTTCTTACTAAATAATGAACTAACCTTTTCTTCATGACTTGAATTCCATTTAATTGATGAACTCCAAGTATCCATATAATTTAATAACTGTTCAAATGTTACACTAATCTCCATCTTTAATATATCATTTCTAATTTGAAATTCTGGTGGATGCCTGTTTTTTCCATCACTTCTGGCAAAGAATTTATTATCCCCAGTCAATGGATCTCTGCGACACATAAGAACATCTTCCCATCTACTTTCATCATTCCAAATTATATCATTGATTTCCTTATATAATGAACGTAATTTATTACGACCTGGTTGTTCCCAATATTCACCCAATTTACCCTTTTCTTCATAAACAAAAGCATTATATTCATCATTTGCAATCTTGAGTCTGTTCTCATCATCACTACCTTCAATTTTAGTGAAAACTGGATCAACATACCCCCAATATGCTAAAACTCCACCATAATTAAGAATTCTTTTCACAGAATTAAACCATTTCTCACTATCTAACCAATGAACACAATTTGGTGCAATTATTAAATCCATGTGTACTCCAACACAATAACCAAGTGTTTCCTCATCATGTTGAATGAATTCAACTTGTAATAAGTCCTTATTATCTTTGATAACTTCATGCATAACGGAATATGTATCACTAATTATAAAATTTGATGTATCAGTAATAAATAATTTAACCTTTTTCAAACATGTTTCTTTATTATTGATAATCTCTCTAAGGATTGAAATTATCTTTACAATACAAGTATTTGGACCCGATCCAACATCTAAGATCTTAATACTTTCATTTTTCCATTCATTTATACCTAAGTATTGGAAAATATATTGGAAAAATTCAGTTGAATAACTTGGTTTATGTAATGAATATTCATGTGAACTAAATGTACCTAAATAAAATTCTGAATCTGTGTGTCTCAGAGGCATTGTAAACTAATAATTGTAAAAGATACGGACATTCATAATATATCGTCTGTAAAATGTGGGAGTGTGATAATCTACGATTGCAGAATAATAATTATTCACTTTAAGTTACGCTATCTTATCTAAAATTACTTAATGAAATTGTCAATGATTCAATGTATATTATACTTTCTTTGTAAATAAATAAACTGTTTTCATTTCAATAACAATATCATCACTCTTCTTTAATTCAACTTTCTCTTCTAATTTCTTACTAAATAATGAACTAACCTTTTCTTCATGACTTGAATTCCATTTAAATGATGAACTCCAAGTATCCATATAATTTAATAACTGTTCAAATGTTAACCTCATCTCCATCTTTAATACATCATCCCTAAATTCAAATCTTTTACCATCACCATCCACATCACCATCATTATTGAAAATTGTTTTAATTTCTCCAGTTAATGGATCTCTACGACACATAATTGTTTCATACCATTTATCACCTTCATTATTTAAAACAATTTCATTAACTTCCTTATATAATGCACGTAATTTACTACGACCTGGTTGTTCCCAATATTCACCTAATCTACCCTTTTCTTCATAAACGAATGAATTATATTCATCGTTTGCAATATTAACACTTTCAGCATCCTTACCTTCAAATTTTGTGAAAACTGGATCAACATAACCCCAATATGCTAAAACTCCATCATTTTTAAGTAATTTATGCATACAATTAAGCCATTTTTCACTATTTAACCAATGAACACATTCTGCTGCAATAATTAAATCAATTGGTTCATTAATTTTCAAATCAATTGTCTCTCCACTACTTTTAACATATTCAATTTCGAATAAATCCTTATCTTCTCCGATCATTTTATCAATATTAATTTTTGCTTCATTAAGCATAGTATTTGATAAATCACTAACAAATATCTTTACCTTCTTCAATGATGAATTTTCAGTTATAATCTCTTTAAGAATTGGAATTATCTTTACAATACAAGTACCTGGACCTGTTCCAATATCCAAGATATTAATCTTTTCATCTTTCCATTCTTTCAAACCTGAATATTGGAAAATATATTGGAAAAATTCAGTTGAATAACTTGGTCTATATAAAGCATAATCTTGTGAATTGAATGTATTTGCAGAAAATGCAGACATCTTTGTCACCTAGGAAGTATCATAGCTGTAAATTGTAATAGAGACGGACATTTACCACTATATTTATGGATAAACCTATAATTGTAAATTGTGGCTTATTGTCAAACTCCGATTGCGGAATAATAATTATCCACTTTAACTTACGCAACTTTTACATTTGAAATTGTTTTATGAAAATTGTCATTATTATAATTATATCGGAAATACACAGGGGGGTATGTAGGTAAATTAAGTAAAAGATATAGAAAAGTTAAAGGATATTTATAATATAAGGGATTGAAATTAATAGTAAATTTAGTAAAGTTAAAAAGAGAGGAGGGAGATTTTAAAAAGATATTAAAAGATAGTAGAAAATATAATAATAATAATAAAAGAGAAGAAAGGAGAAGAGAAGAAGGGAGAATATAATAAAAGAGAAGTAAAAAAGTTGTATAAAAAGGTAAAATTTATAAAAGTTTCAGGAGTAATGTATAATATACTAAATTCGTAAATGCAATGTTGTTTGTTAATATGATATGTTTCATGTAAATTGGAATTAAATGGAATAAAGTATTTGGAAAATTGAATAATTGAATAATGGAATTATAATCTTGATAATAAAATTTTTTGTTGATCTCTAGCCCACTTTGCTGTATCTTTTGTACTTTGTGAATATTCTGGATTATTCTTTGCCTTCTTTAAAAATTCTGTAATCCAACCTTGATTAAAATATTCAATATGTGAATTACTGAAAATTTGTGCAATATCACCAATTAATCCAACTGATGCTCTATAAATTGAATCATTATTATATAATGATGAATTACCATAAATTAATGTTAAAAATGTGAAAATTTGTGGTAAATAATTAATAATTGCTTGTGGTTGATCATGTAATCCTGTAATTATACCAACATAAGTATCTAAAACTGATGATTGTAATGATAAAATAAAATCTTCTGTTTCAATTGAATCATCTTCAGGTTCAATACTTTGTGCACTTAAACAAACATTCATTACAACATCTAAATATTGAATAAATTCAACTCCAATTGATGATGCGATATCTCCAAAACATGATAAAATTAATGGTTTTAATTCACGACGTGTATCAATATTTGTTATTATATTACCCAAAATTGACATAAATCCTTGACAATATGGTATAAATGAATCACCTAATGAATGTGATATATCAACAACTAATCCAATTGCTGAATTACAAACTGTTGAATCAACATTTTCTAATGCTTTTGTTAAAAATGGTAAAAATAATGACATATATTTTTCAAAATTTTTATTAATTGCACTTGCAATTGCAGAAATTGCAATGAAAATATCATCTTCAATAATTGAATCATTTGATTGAATTTGTAATAATTCTAACAATTTAGACATTAACATATCTGAAACATTATTTATATTAGAATCTAATCTTCTAATTATATTTGTTAATAATGATAAAATATTTGATTCTAATTCCTCTAATAATGCTTTATCTTCACTTGAGAAATTAATTTCACCCTTTTGTGATTTTATTTGAATATTAATTACATGATCTAATCTATTCATTGTTTCAGTTGCAATTGATTCAATCATTGGATAATCATTATCAGAACTATTTAAAACAATTGCTGATAATGTTTCGTATGCTGAAGTTCTTGACGAATATTCATTATCATCTTTAGCTGATAATTCAACTAATGGTGGTATAATTGAGTTCAAATATGATGAAATAATATTTGGTGAACCTGATTCTTCATTATTTGATAATTGTTCAGTTAAATTAATTAATGTCCAACAACAATTAGTTGCAATTTTTGGATGATCATGTAAACCATCAATTAATGATTTCATAATTTCTGGTAACATTGTATTAATATCAATTGCATCAACAACTAATTCAGCAATTCTACCTAAACACCATGAAACAGTTTCTTTAACTTGTAAATTTTCATCTTTAATTAATTGAACAATTGGTGGTAAAGCTTGAGTAATTAAAGATTTTAATTCAGTTTTATATGGACCATCTAAAATTGAACCAAATGCCATAACTGCAGCTTCTCTATTTCTCCAATTATCTGAAGGTAAATTAGCTTCAACAAATTGTAAAGTTGGTTGAACAACATAATTACCAGTATTTTGTGCAAATAATTGTAAACATGCAGCTGCTGCCATTGAAACAGTCCAAGTATCATCCTCAAAATCATCATTTTGTTTAGTTAATAATTCTAATAAAACTGGTAAAACATTATTAATTGCAATTAATGCAAAATTATATGAAATAAAATCTTCATTTGAATCCTTATTTAATTGTATATCAATTTCTTCTTCACAAACAGTACTCCAAAATTCAACTGCCATACATGAAACTCTATCATCAGATGATCTCATACCTTGAACAGTTAAATTATATAATGCTTTTTCCATATAAACTGACATATAATCATAATATAAACTCATAATTTTAGCTAATGCACCAAATGCTAAAGCTTGTAATTCAGAATCACTTGAAGTTGTTGCTTCACAAACAACTTGCATAATATAATTTCTTTCACCTTCTCTTTGGAAATTTGATTCAATAAATTCTAATGAATTAATAAGTGCATTAAGAGCAGTTTTCCTAACAATTAAAGATTCTTCATTTTGTTGAGCACCTTGAACAATTGCAATTAAAATACCATTTGAATAACTTTGAACAACAGGACTTGAAGGATCAACAGCTTCACAAATATAACCAATTGTTAATAATGAAGCTCTTTTAACATTAACAGGTTTTTCAGGTTTAGTATTTTCAACAATTATATCAATTAAATCATTCCATTCAGATCTTGGTAATTCAATTTCTGCAATTGCAGCAACTAAAGTTGCAGCTTGATTTGCAACTCTTTCATCTGATGATAATAAAGTATTAAGAGTAATTGATTTAATATGAGATTTAGTTTCATTATCAAGTTGAATCCATCTTTCAACTTGTTGAGAACGTTTTGATTGATCTTTTGAAGTTAATTGATTTTTAACATTAAGACCTGCCAACATTCTGATTTCAGTTTTAGCAGATTCATTACCTAAAACTTGAATTAATAATCCAATATATTGAATCCAATTTTCTTCACATAATTTTTGTAATTGTTGTTCAGCATTTTGTCTTACTGAAGTATCAGGACTTAAAATTGCACTTTCTAATAAATTTGAAATATCCATTGTGATTTATAGTATTATATTATGTTATGTGTATTAATGAGGTTTTTGAACTGTGTTGTAGTTGGATAGATATCCTAGTATTATTAATATATTAGATTGAATATAGAATTAATTAATAACTTATTTCTATTATAATTATCTTTAGTCAAGCTTTTATCCTAATACGAAATATAATAAATTTGCGGATATGAGCTTCTAATATAGACAAATTTCAAAGTAATTTGAGAATGAAAAAAATGTACAAAAGTTCAACGACTCAACCCAGCAATAACAACAGCTGAAATGTGACTTGTCACAAAGTAAAATCAGTAAAGAAACTACCTAAATGTAAATATTTACAGATTATAAAAAAATATATAAATTTGCCATTGCCATTAAACTGTTTTCGTAATTGTCATGTTCTAAAACTTTCCAATGGCGAAAAGAAAATTTTCCCATCGTCGCATCGTCGCATCGTCCTCTATACAGTATTAATCCATTTTTCAACTACCATCTCCGTACGGAACATGGTGAGTTCCTCATAGGAAGAGTGTTCACTGTATGGAACAGGTACTCTATGAATAACACCTACATCTGATTGACCTTTCTCATCATTACTCGTATGTTGAAACCCTCGTTCCAATGAATCTCTTAATGTATCTGTTGGTAATGTATACCCAAATGTCCATCCAGTTGGTCTAATCACTATAGCAGATTTAAAATGTGATGAATATTTTTGTAAATATTCCTTCATTGCATCTTTTCTTGTTTTACTAATTGCAACTAAATGAACTGAACATACATGTGCTTTATTTTCATCACTTACAATTCTCTTAGATAATGATTCCCAACCGAATGTCTCCATAATTGACTTTTTCTCTGGAGTACAATAAATACTAGTATCTAATGCTTCAGCAATACCAAGTGCAAGTCTTTCTTTACCAATAGAATATGTACCAACAATAATTAAGAATTGTTTAGCATTATTACTTCCCTTACTATTGGTGAAAAATTCTAATATTCTACTCTGTTTAGCCTTATATGTAACACATTTATCACGTATGAATTCACTTGCTGTATTTATAACTAATTCCTGTGGTGGGAAAACATATTTAGGATTATCATAAGTGGTATCCAAATAACATTTATTGAATCCACTTGGGTATCTCTCTTTCAGGGTATCTATCATCTTTTTATTTGCTCGGAAATCTCCACAATGTAAATATCTTAACCCATTACATTCTAAAACAAAAATACCTGCACCTGGACAATGATTTGCATCATATGCTGTAATTTTTATATTAGTATCAGGTATTTGATGTTCAATTCCATAATTTTCAATCATAAATAATCTCTCATCTGGTATTTTATATCTAAGTTTTAATAATTTCCCCGTAATTAATGTACATATGATTAATTTACCATTATCCCATGATTTACAAATCCCACCATAATGATCAGAATGAAAATGTGTTAATAAATAAACTGATATTTTGTCATTCATACAAAAGCAAAATGCATCAACTGCTATAATATCTTCAGGTTTTGAATGGAAATCAAGTATTTTCATATCAGGTATAGGTGGTTTTGGTTTACCTCGACGTTTTTTAGGTTGTGGTTGTGGTTGTATTTGTATTTGTTCTGAAGTTTCTATTTGAGTTTCACTTTTAATCTCTATCTCCGCCTCCGTCTTTATCTCTGATTTAACTTTGGTGTTTCTTTTCCGTTTAACTGGAGTTGATCTTTTTTTCTTTACTTCCTTTTTGATTTCCTTTTTGGGAGATTCATAAACATATGGTGATTTAACTGGAATATCAATACATCGATTAATATGCACTGATCTAGCATCTGTATGAAATTTAGTTAGATCAAATTCACAAATGGGACACGAAAATGTTTCTTGCTTGATCTCTATCTCTATCTCTGTGATTGTATTATCTTCTCCTTCCTCTACCTTTATTTCATTCTTCACTCTTTTATTCCTTTGAAAACTAAAATCCAGTATAGATGTCTGTCTCTTCTCAGAAGTTGTTTTCATTATACTTACTTCCTTACTGGCAATACAAAGAAAAAAGAAACGTCTCGGAGTGGATCAAATTGAAAAATTTCTTTATCGCCGCTACTACTACTAAATTACTGGAAAAAATTATTTTTCACTTTTATTATATGAAAGATTAGATAATTTATTTTGTTGTTTCAGTTCTTCAATTACTTGATCAAAGAACCAAGAACAACTTACATATTCATAAGTTACATCTAAATCAATGTCACATGAACATCTATTTTCAACTCTAGTTTCTAAATCTAATGGACATTGAAGATATGGTTCATGTTCATAACCAATATTTCTCAATCTTTGAATTTTAGGATATTTTAAAATTGTTGATAATATTAATGTACGAATTGGTGCATCACCCCATCTTTCATAATAAAATCCATTATATTTATCCAATTCTTTGAAAATTAAATTATATTCATCACTTCTAAATGTATTCAAATTACCAATTTCAAAATTAGTCCAAAAATGACATAAATTATAATCACTATTATCCAAATTGAAAATAAATTTTGAATAATTTTCAGTTGATGTTAATAAAGTTGACATTTTTAAATCATCCAATGATTGAACAAATGATTCAAATAATGATGGAATAGTTTTAGGATATTCTAACATTGAAATTGTAAAACCATAATCAATTTCATTATCAATTAAATATTGGAAAATATCATAATTAATATCACAATGTAATTTAACACCTGGTTCGACTCTCCAAAAATAATCATAATTTAATAAAATTTCATGCCATTGGAAAAATCCTGATTCAAATCTACACATATTTCTATAACTTTTAGAATCTGCATATGGGTATACTCCATCAGGGTCATTTAATGCTTTTTCCATATTTTCATGCATTAATTTGAAATCGACAGTTTCTGGAATTGACCACATTTCTTCAGATATTAAACCAAATTTAGCGGTACCTGATACTGCATTTGAGACTAATAATTTAAATTCTTCATCAAATGGTAAATCATTTAAGAAAACCCAATCATAATGAAATTTATTATTAAATCTAGCTTCATAATTAATAATTGTGTCTAATAGTTCATAGAGATCAGAATTTCTACAAAGTGTGTATAATGTTGAATTAGTTAATTGATGGTGATGACTATGTTGTTGTTCGTTGATAAAAGTTGGTAATTCATATGAAAATGCAAAATTAATCCATAGAAGGATAGTGGGGAATAAAATGTTTGATAGATTAGTTAGCATGATGTATTATAGTTCAATTAGGTATTAATGTGGTATTGGGAATGCTATTGGTATTATGTTTCTATAAATTATATGCTATACTATATGCTATGCTATGTGCTATGCTTTTTTATGCTAATGCTAATGCTAATGCTGGTATAAAATGCTAATGGATATATAAAAAGGCTTGAACAAAAAAATGCCTTATTTGATTTACTCTTATGTCTAGTTTCTAATGACACTGGTAATAATAGAAATAAGTTGAAATGATAATAAAATAAAGATAAAATAAAATGAAATGGATTTGTCGTCTATCCCTGTCAACCTTAAATGGTTATACTTTCTTTCTTAAATGGTAAAAGAGTTATATGTAAAAAAGTAAGAAAAGTTATTAATATAATACTACCAGTGTCTTGAGTAACAGAGCCCTGAGAACTCTTTCTTCCTTAAAGAAAAGCAAAGAAAAGAGAATAAATAAAGAAATATCAAAATGAAAATGAAAAGATGAAACAAAGTACCAAGACAAAGAACGTTTTAAAGGGAGAAACCTTAATTATTTTCATACTAATAAATTATTATTTCGGCTTACCTTCCTATTTGGGACATATGTAACATTCCTTATATTATTCTCTTTTATTAATTTCTTCTCTGGAAGGTTCTTATAATGCAGATCCAATTACTTCTTCTTATTGGTCATCGTTATGTCATCCCCTGCAACTGCTCAAAAGCTTAAAGAGTTTTATTCTCGTGTCTCAGTTTGGAAACAACTATATTATAAATGGAGAGGACTTAAAGGAGTCCCCCTAAGGAAGAAATTTTTTGTTGGTTATGATTTAGATGCAAATACTTATTGGGAATATTTCCAAGATGGTAAACATTTAAGACCTCGTCGAATGGTTGAACCCTATGAACCTCAAAAATTAATATTTAATTATTTTGATAAAGTTCCAATTCAATGGGCTCAATGGTTAAAATTTTCAAGAAAGACTCCACCTACAATTTTCGATATATTACAAGATGAGGAACGTGTAAGGAAATTACAAATAATGTCTCAATTTAAAGAAGGTGAACAATTATATAATAAGGAATTACATCAACAAAGAATTGAAGAAAATTTAAATAAAGAATTAGGTAAAATTCAAGATAAAAAGGATAGAGAGAATCAATCAACTGCAGAAAATGCCGCAATTGCAATGCAAAAATCTGGTTATGATTTAAATAATTTATCACATATGGAGATAAAAAGTAAAAATAATGCAAAACTTGAAACTGATGCATCTTCACTTGCTGAAGATCCTTGGAAACAAGCTGAACAATCTAATGATCAACCTCAAGAAGCTACTTTTAAACCACGTAGATAAATTCAATGCTCTGTACATGTATATATAACCAATCTCTTATGTTTCTTATTATTCTTACTGTTTTAAATGTCAATTCTTCATACTATTACAATGTATAATTTACTTAATTTGAAGATCACAAAAAAATTTACCACCTTCCTAATTGGGCGATTTTAACGTCCCCTGAATCCGAAAATTCATGTTGACATTTTCTTAATGTTTAAGTTTATTGATCCATGAAGATATTAACAAAACCTCTATATTACCATCAATATATCAACAATTACGACAATTCAACAACGTCAAATAACATATGCAGCTGCCGGAAGATTTAAAACATCTTTTTTTAACATGGATTCAAGCAGAATATAGCATTAAACTACAAATGCAGAGTAAGATGGCTCATACTTACGGTAATGCAATGAAAAGTTTGAAAACTTGTCCAATGACAATTAAACATCCTTCACAATTATTAGATGTAAAATTTTTTGGTGATAAATTAGTTAAAATGATGCAATTACGATTAGAGGAATATTGTGAAGAATATTCATTACCTTATCCTGATATACCTGAAGAAATGAAAGAAAAGGAAAGAATACAGAAAGAAAAAGTGGAAAGATTGAAGAATAGGAATAAGAATAGGAAAGCTAAAGAAGCCGAGAAAGAGGGAAAAGAGGCAGCTAAACGTTCATTAGATTCATCTGATGAATCAACTGCCACTAAGAAGAAAAAGACTACGAAGAAAAGGTATGTTCCACAAGTTAATTCAGGTGGTTATGCCATACTGCTTGTATTATATCTTCATGATAAACATGGTGCAGGTATGACAAAAAGTGAAATCATCAAATTTGGTGTGAATTATTGTACATCTTCATTTCAAAATAATGCTAGTACGGGGAGATTTTATAATGCATTTAGTAGTATGAAAACATTAATAAAAAATGAATATGTTGTTGCTGAAGGTAGACCTGAATATTATTCATTAACTGAAGAGGGAAGAGAAGTTGCTAAAATATTAAATGAAATGGAAAATCCAAATAGATCTCCAATTAATCCTAGTAGTGGAAATAGTACACCTCGATCGAATCGGAAAGTTAATGAAAAGAAAAACGCTAGACTCAATAGTAGTATCATTATGGAAAAGGAAAAAGATAAGAATCCATTAGCTAGTAGTTCACCAAATATTAGCAGGACTAATGTTTTTTCTTCTAGTCCCTTACGTGGAGGATCATTAGATGTGCTTAAAAATAAAAAGGATGCGAATAGTTCAATGATATCATCTCCTCTAAGAAGTGAAGCACATTTGAATAGTAATACATCACATAGATCAGAATATCAAGTTTGGAAACCGGGTGAATACAAGATCAAGTTTTTACTTGATAATCGTGAAATTTTTTCAAAACAAGATAGAGCAGTTTTCGGTGAAACATTAAAGGCTAGAGGTATTGATGTTGAAGTAAGATCATTACCCGTTGGTGATGGATTATGGATAGCCATTAACAGAAAAACTAAACAAGAAAGTACATTGAATTATATTTTTGAAAGAAAAAGATTAGATGATTTAGTTGGTTCAATTAAGGATGGTAGATATAGAGAACAAAAGAGTCGATTAGAGAAAACTGGTATGAAAAATATTTATTATATAGTTGAGGAACAAATAAATACAGGAGAAATGTCACAATCAATGGAATCAATTAAAACTGCAATGTCCATGGCAACAACGTATTCAGGATTTCGAGTTAAAAGAACTAGAAATTCGGATGCTACATTGAAATTAATTGAATCATTACATAAAATTATAATTAATATACATAGGAAAACTACATTACTGGTATTAGAACCTAGAAATTATGATGATATGATGAATGTTCAAGGTGGATATGCTAAAATTTTAAATGCAATGCAAACTACACATTCTGATAAAGAAGTTGTTTATAGTTATAATACATTTGCATCAAGATTAGGTAAAAGTTCAGAATTAAGAGTAAAGTCACAATTTGCTAAAATGTTAATGTGTATAAGAGGTATTGGAATGGATAAAGCAGCAGTTATATCAGGTAAATATAAAACACCTCGAGGATTATTTGAAGAATATGAAAAGGCACATTTAAAGGGTAATTGTCGTACATTAATTAAAGCTGCTACCATACATGAAACGGGAGCAAGAAAAGTTGGTGAAGCATTAAGTGGTAAGATTGCATTAGTATTTTGTGCACAATGTGGTAAGGAAAAATCTAAAGATAAAGTATAGAATTGTATAATAGTTTTTGTGATATAATAGTTACGGGTTTTTTTTCATAAAAGGATATATTAAAAAATTGTATAGTGTGAATCAATTAGACAAAAAGATAGAAGTAAAATATAATAATCATTAAACAAAATTAAGCTTTATTGGATAAGAAAGTAACACCAGGTAATTCTTTACCTTCCAATAATTCAAGAGAAGCACCACCACCAGTTGAGACATGAGATAATTTATCAGCAGCACCGAATTTCTTTGCAACAGTTGCAGTATCACCACCACCAATAATGACAGTATTACCATTTTCACAAGATTTAACACAAGCATCTAACATTTCCTTTGTACCCTTTGAGAAATTTTCAAATTCAAAGACACCTGGAGGACCATTCCAAACAATTGTCTTTGCTTGTGCAATTGCAGAAGTAAATTCTTCATTTGATTTTGGACCAACATCTAAACCCATTAAACCATCAGCAATACCTGATTCTGCAGTTGCAGTACCAACAGTTGCATCAGCTGAAAATTTATCACCAGTAACATAATCAACAGGTAAAAAGACTTTAACATTATTTTTCTTTGCCTTTTCCATTAATTTTGGAACAATTTCAGAACCCTCTTTATCAAATAATGAATTACCAATACTTGCACCATTAATAACTTTATTAAAAGTGAATGCCATACCACCACCAATAATTAACATATCAACTTTATCTAATAAATTATCAATAAGTAAAATTTTATCACTAACTTTAGCGCCACCTAAAATTGCTAAGAATGGTCTAACAGGATTTTCTAAAGCTTTTGAGAAATATTCTAATTCTTTAGCCATAAGGAAACCTGCAGCTCTTTGATCTAATTCAAAACCAACCATTGAAGAATGAGCTCTATGAGCAGTACCGAATGCATCATTAACATAAACATCAGCTAATTTAGTTAAACCTTGTCTGAATTTTTCAACATCTGCCTTATCAGCTTTAACTTTTTTACCATCAGCATCTTTCTTTGAACCTTCTTCTTCAATATGAAACCTTAAATTTTCTAAAAGGATAATTGAACCCTCTGGAGATTCTGCACATGCTTTTTCAACTTCTGGACCAACACAATCATTTAAGAAAATAACTTTTTTATTTAATAATTTTTCTAATTCTAAAGCAACTGGTTTAAGAGAGAATTTTGCCTTAGCTTCACCATTTGGTCTACCTAAATGAGATGCTAAAACAACATATTTTGGCTTTTGAGATAAAACATATTCAATTGTTGGTAAAGCAGCAACAATTCTTTGATTATTAGTAATTTTATCACCATCTAATGGAACATTAAAATCAACTCTAACGAAGACTCTCTTACCTGCAATTGCAAGATCTTTGATTGATAATTTATTTGCTAAGGACATTGTTTGTTTAATTTGTGTGTAAATATTCTATAATACTTATAAAAGTATTTCTTTTTGTTTAAAGGAAAAAGAAATTAAATTAATATTACTAAAAGATCAATTGAGTTAAAATAATTAAATCTTGAAAACGAATAAGTTGTACAATTGCTCTTCTTTTATACTTGAAATTAAAATACTATATCATCATCTTATACGGGGTGAATATGGCCCGGAAATAAATAATGACCAGCGCATGAAAAATTAGCTTTTTCTGGAACAATTATTTCCTTGTGTGGGTATTATAACCTCCGGGTGGTATGATAAGTATGTGTTTTACGTAAGGATTATTACCGTTACAATTACAACTGTACAACTACAACTACAACTATTACAGTACAATTATGTAAATAAATAGATATATTGAATAAATAAATATAGATAGAGTATTTATACTTCGAATCAAGTCATTAAAGTAAAGAGGAAAGTTGAAAATATTGTATTATATGGTTGTTTATTGTGTTTGTAAATTATTATCACAATTAATCTAATGATGAAGCACCAGTAATAATATCAACTAATTCATTAGTAATAACAGCTTGTCTAGTTCTGTTATATAAGATAGAGTATTTATTAATCATATCACCTGCATTCTTTGATGCATTATCCATAGCATTTCTTCTTGCAGAAATTTCAGATGCATAACCTTCTGCCATACCTGCGAAAATTGCATTAGTTAATGCAATTCTAGCTAAAGTTTCAGTTGTTCCATTATCATCTTCAATATCGAAAACAGCTAATTTTGATGAAGCATCAATTGCAGCTTCAGAATAAATTTCAGCTGCTGATGGATCAAATGAAACTGATGAAGTAAATTTATTGTATAAAACAACAACTTTATCATAAGTACCTAATTTAACTAATTCATCAACAATTAATGAAGCTTCATTGAAAGATGGAGTTTCTTTACCAACACCATTAAATGCCATAACTAATTTATCTGCATTACTTCTTAAAACTTGAACTTTAGTTTTATCACCAATTGCTGCAATATCAGCATTTGGATATTCTGCAATTGTTGATCTAACTTTTTTACCCATTTGTGAATGAATTGAACCACATAAACCTTTATCTGAAGTAATTGCAATAATTAAAGTTCTATCTGAACCTTCAGGAAGTTGAGTTTCAGCAATTTTGAAAAAATCTAAATCAGATTCTTGATAAACTCTTGAACTTGTCATTGCCTTTTGAGCTTTACCTAATCTAGTTGAAGCAACAATTTTCATAGTTTTAGTAATTTTTTCAATATTTTTAATAGATTTTAATCTCATTTCAATTTCTCTTAAAGTTGCATAGTTTCTTGCCTTAGCAGATGAAACACGAGCAATTTGTTGTGCACCGATTCTATACATATTTGGGTTATTAGTTGAATGTTAAAATAAAGTTAAATCTTAATGAAATGTATATTCTTCTAAATAATAATTGTTCATTATATTAACAAAAATGTCCAATTTCAAACATTATAGAGGATAAAACCGCGAAATTTTCTTCACAGTGGATGAATCTCATTGGTTAAATTTTTAAATAGTTTCAAGTTAGAACAGTCGCATCGTCCTCTTTTTGTTGATTATGTAATATTTATAATGTATTTTATTAATAGTATAGAGTATAGGGTAAAGTATAGAGTTTATAAAGATTGATTAATAAATAATAACTTATAAGATACCATTCCATCCAAGTGATTTAAGTTCTTCACGAACTGCTCCCTCAGTTTGAATTTTAAGTTTTTGTGTATCTTCAAGATGTTCAAAATTTGCATCTTTTTGTTTAAGTGTTTCAATTGCACGTAATTTCTTTAATAAATTACGAATTTTCTTTTCTTCTAATGATACAACACCTCCAATAACTAAATCTGATGCATTAGTAGATTGTGATTGTGATTGTGGTTGTGGTGATGTTGATGTCGCATTGGTATTGGATTCTCCTACTTCTCCAGCTTCCTTTTTATTTGCACGTTTTCTACGATTTTTAATTGCTGATTTACTTTCAACTGGTGAATAACCTGGAATTACATTATTTGTTGGAATTTTCGGTGCATAACCTAAAATTGATGAAATTGTTGATTTATTTGAATAACCATTTTGCTTTTGTTCATGTAAATCAGCTAATGATCTACCTGATACAATAGTTGTATTTGAACCTGATAATCTTGCATGTGGTGGTCTATAAGCACCTGATTTTTTAACTAAATCATTTTTCTTAAATTTTGATAAATAATCAATTGCAGATTGATGAGGTTCACAATCTAATTTATCAGCTTTTGAAACTGTAATTGGTGGGAAATCATTTAATGGTTGATTTCTCCAATCAATATTATATAATTCTTCAAAACTTTTAAAATAAACTAATGAACCATTAAAATACCAAATTTTAACTGAATTATCAACTCTTAATCTTGGACTTGTAGTTGCAGTTAAAATAAATCTACCATCAGGTGACCATTTACAAACACTTGTATTTGATGCTTTAAAAGATTTAATAACATTAAATTTATTTTGTCTATCTAATATATCAATATCACCAGGTAAATTACCAAAACCTGCAACTAAAATATATTTTGCATGAGGTGAATATAAAATGGTATTTCTTGAATTTTTCGGTAATGAATGAATTGAATTACCACGTGAATCAAAAAATGTTGTAGTTGCAGGCATAAATCCATAAATAACAGCAAATTCTCTTGAAGTTGGTGACCAAGTACATTCATGAATTGGACCTTCATGAGGTAAATTAATTTTTTGAACAAATAAACCTGAAATATCTAATAAATAAAGTTGTGATTCACCATAATAACTTTTATTTGATGCATCAACATCAGTTGTAACTAATGCTAATAATGAAGTACCTAATGAATTCCATTTAAATATACATGATTCACCTTTAAAAAATTGTTTCTCTGAAACTGTTGATTTTAAATTTAATAATGAGAAAACTTTTATAAATGCAGGATTACCATTATTTGCAGGTATAAAAATTGCAATTGAAGGATTTTTACCTTGAGATAATTTAAAATCTTCAATTTTACCAAAATTTTTCAAATCTAATGTATTGAAAGGTTTTGATAAATCAATTTCCATATTTGGACTAATTTTAAAAAAATTTAATGAATAAGGATTTTTATAAAAGCAAATAATTGATTCATCAGCAGTAAATTGAGGTATCCAATTTGTTTTTGATTTATTAAGGAATGAATGTATAATTTTATAATTTTTATTTATTAAATCAATATAAATTATATTAACATTTTTCAAATAATTATTTTCATTTTCTGGATCTTTAATTAATTTTGACCAAGTTGTAATATAATTACCATTTGGTGAAATATCTAATTCGAAAACATCAGGTATATTAATTTCAAATAAATTTAAACCTGTAATTGTATCAACTAATTGAATTGAATTTGGTAAAGTATATAAGAAAGCATTACCATTTGAAACATATTGAGCACAACGAGTTTGTTCATTACCATTTGGTGGTACAAAATTTGGTAAATCTCTAAATAAAGGTTCAGCTTGAAATAGAGAAACTGATTTTGGTTGACGACAAAAGAACTGTGGTACTTTAGCAGAGTCTGACATTATTAAATGATGATGATAAATGAAGGGAAAGAGTTAAAGAGATTATAAAAAACCTAAAAGATTCCTAAAAGAAAAGAAATGAAAAGAAAAACCATGTTAATAACCTCCAATAAAACACCAAAATGTTAGTAAAAGTGTCAAAAACTGGAAAAAAATGGTGATTTTAGTGATTTTAGTGATTTTCCAAAAAAAATAGTTTTTCTCGTCGAGAAAATGGCTATTATTGGTGATTTTACAGTGTTTTATTGGGTTTTATTGGGTTTTTGTTAGATAAATAACTTCATTAAGATTGATATATAATATGTTATATAGTTAAAATATATACATCATACTTACTCGTAAATCCAACCATACATTTCAGCCTTATAATCGACTAATTCTTCCTTTTTAAACCAAAGAGCAATTTCCTTTTCAGCATTTTCAACTGAATCAGAACCATGAATAATATTTCTACCCATATCTAAAGCGAAATCACCTCTAATTGTACCAGGAGCTGATTGAAGTGGATTAGTTGCACCTAATAAAACTCTACCTTGTTTAACAACATCTTTACCTTCCCAAACAGTTGCTAAAACTGGACCTGACATCATATAAGATAAAAGTGATGGGAAGAAAGGTTTTGATTGTAAATCAGCATAATGTTCTCTTAATAAATCTTCCTTTGCATTAGTTAATTTAATACCAACTAATTTAAAACCTTTTTGAGAAAATCTTCTTAAAACTTCTGGGAAGACACCTCTTTGGACACCATCTGGTTTAACTGCAATAAAAGTTCTTTCAGTGTTAGACATTGTAATACTTGTATGATAAAAGAGAAGAGGAAATAAACAAAATAAACAACCCAAAAGAAAGAAAGAAAGAAAGAAAGAAACACTAATAAAACAGAAAGAAAACGTTGTCCATTTAATTAAAAATCGTCCATTTTCACAATATTAAAAATTAAAAGTCGCGGCTTAATAATAACTAAGGGTTTTTGCCTTTTTATTTATTTGCTTTCTTTACTTTCTTTTACTTTCTTTCTCTTGGTAACTGCTCTTTTAAGGTATATTATAACCACTGGATACAGTAAATTATACTACTATTATTATGTTCTTTTACTAACATTTACTTGTACTACCTTTTTTAGTGTTCTAATAGCGTATATATAAATCAGTTATTCTCATTAGACTATTTTTTTTCCAATTACACTCTGCTGAGCCTCCATTCACAATGTCCTTACAAACAACATCTGATCTATCCTCCTCTGTTAATGCTGTACCTTCAACAACCTCTCCTCTTAGAGATAGAGATAGAGATCAACTTTCCCCCATTGCAGAATCCCCCATTATAAATGATTCAATTCCATCTAAACCTTTATCATTACATGAAAGAGCTGATTTACAATTAGCTAATGAGCCTCCAATGCCATTACCAAAACAACAATATTCATTCAATAGTAACTCAAATACTAATACCAGTACTAATCCTAATATTAGTACTAATCCAAATACTAGTAATAGTAGTGCATCAACTACTACTAATAATAACAATGAACAAATGCAATATGATTGGCAATCATTATCAGATTCATTAGATTTTGCTCATAATTGTTATCAAAATGATGTCTCAAATATAATGATTAAATTAGAACAATTAGATGCTCGTAGATCAATGTGGATGGAAGCTGCAATTAGAATGGATTCTGTACGTTCAACAACTCATTTTGCAAATGTTGAAAATTGGTCAATTCAATCAACTCAATATATTAATCATCAACAAAATGGTCTTAATCATTCAATTCATTCAATTAGAAATACTCTTAGATCTTTATAGTATATATTAAATATACTATGATATATTACTCTTTGCTATTCATATAACATATACCCCCATACAGATCAATAATGATTAAAAAATATAGCCATTTTACTGTATGGCGTGAAAATTTCAAAAATTATTTTTTAATTCTTTCTTAATCTTAATCTTAATCTTCTATTCCTTTCTGTATCGATAATATATATATTATACCCCCAATAAATACCCTATTAATATGACTACTAATGATATAAATAATACTAATACTAAGAAAAGAAGTAAAGCTTGTTTGAATTGTAGGAAAGCTAAAGTTAAATGTTTAAAATCTTCAACTTCTGAAATAAATTTAACTACAACTCCATGTAATAGATGTATGCTTCATGGTTTAGAATGTGTTTATGAATATAAAATACCAACTTATACTTCTGCTTTTAAAAAACGTCAATTAGATGAAATTTCAGCATCTTCAAATTCAATAATAAATCCTTCATTACCAACAATATCATCACCACCACCTAAATCTGATTCATCATATCAACCTAATGAACAATCACAATCACAATCACAATCTGAATCTCAATCTAATTCACGACCACAATCATCAGAATGGAAATCATCTATTGAACAAAGATTGGATGGGTTGGGTAATCAATTAGTTTCATTAATTGATAAAATTAATTCAACTACAAATACAAATGATTCACAATTATCAATAAAAAAATCAAAGATAAATGATTTAGGTCAATCATTACTGAAATTATCTTCAAATATAAATGAAAATACAAACACAAACACAAATACAAATTCAAATTCAAATTCAAATTCAAATTCAAGTATTAATATCTCATCAATTTCAAATCCAAATGATACAGATTTAACATCAACCACAAAACCTTCAACTGATTATCAAAAAGATCCTTCATTCCCATCATACAAAAATGCCAAACAATTATTTACATTCTTTAATCAAAAAATTTCACCTCAATTATTTGGATTTGATATATCAAAATATTCCTTCGATTTAATATGGAATTCATGCCCATTACTAGTTGTAACTATTTCATGTATTGCATCAATTCATCATCCAAATTTAAATTATTTATCATCATCATTAGAATTATTTATTTATAAAATTTCAAATAAATTATTATATTCATATCCTAATAATCATTTACAAGCTTTTAATACAATAATTGCATTAGTTTTGTGTGGATTTTGGTTTAAAAATAATCAATTATTTACAGGTTTAGCATTACAAATTGCAAATTCTTTTAATTTACTTAAATCAAATAAATTTAAAAATATTTCAAAATTTGATCGTTTAAAATTATGGTATTTATTATATATTTTAGATAGTCAACAATCATTAGTTTTCAATACAAATACATTATTTAATAATAATGATTCAACTATTTTAAATTCTAAAAAATTATTATCATTAAAGGAAAAGGAACAAATTGAAGAAAAGGAAAATAATGAATCAAATGAAATTCCATTACCTATGGATATTAGATTATTATCACAATTAGAATATCATCATGCAATTAATGCGGCCTTTTCAGGTAATGGATGGGATTTATTATCACCAAATAATTTTGGTTTACCATTTAAAACTAATTTACAATTAGATAAATGGATGGTTCAATGGACAATTTTATTAAATCCTTTTAAAAATATACCAATTTGGTCATCAAAATCAACTTTAATTTATTATAATTTTGCTAAAATGTATATTAATTCATTCTCAATTAGAAATTTTGATAATTTAAATAATTTACCCTCATTAAATGATTTATCTAATGAAGAAGGTAATGATGTATTAGGGAATGAAACGGAAAATGAAGAGAATAAAACTACTAATCATATTGATAATAAAGATCATGATGAGGATGAAGACGAAAATGATGATGAGGATCACAATTCAAGTAATGATGAAGATGATATTACAACACTTTCTCCACAACAAAGTCATAGAGTCGCATTATCTGCAGCTGAAACTATTCTTAAATTAGTCGTTAATGATCATGATATATTGAATAATTTGAAATATGTTCCAGTACATATTCATATAATGTTATACTATGCGGCATTACTGATTCTGAAACATAATACGAATATTGGTACAAGTAATCAAAATGAATCAATTTTCACAGAATCCATTAAGTTTATTAATCTTGTGAAAAAGCTTAAAGTATCCATATTAAACAATAAACCAATTGATAAACATTTCTCTCTAAATTTAATAAATCAATTAGATAATTTGATAATTGATAAAATTAATTCATTAAAACCTGTTTTCAATTCAACTTCACAATTACAAATCCTAACAAAGATACAGAACACTAATAATCACGATCTACATCAATCAGATGGATCAGATGATGGTAAACAAAGAATATCAGCTTGGCCCGGTGTCAATGCAAGTCATCCGTTTAAAAAATTTGAATAAACAGGGCAATAATAGATTTCTATCATTAGTTGTTATACAACACACCTTCTATTATATACCAGACTATAGCATTGCAAAGATGGATAGTATTAGGATACCTGATATATCATGGAGTGATATCACCAATTCTGTTACTAGAGTATGTAAAATAGAATAATGTTACTTGAAATAATATGTATACTAACACTTTAACTTTGTAGGCACCTCAATTGATAAAACATCAATATGATGAGTTCTTGGGTAAATCTAACAATAATAATGATTTAACAATGTCTAGAATCAAACATACACGTGAAATAATCAAACAATATAATGATTTACAGAAATATTTCTCTCAATATAATACATCCATTTGTGATTATGTTAAACATCTGTTAAATATGGTTATTCAATTTGAAAATATTTTGGAACTAGAGAAGAATCATGTCAGTGGTATTGTAACGAATATAGAAGAAAGTGTTAAGGAGAGTATGTTCAATTTCAAATATAAATTTGATGAATTGTTTAGGAACCTTGATAAGATATTGAAATCATTAAGTAATTTTATGAAAGAGAGAGAGTTTGTTCAATTGGATTATAATTTCTATAATTCTGAATTCAAGAAGTTGCAAAATGGTAATAACAATTTAAAGAAGAAAATTGATGTAGAGAACAAATTGAATGAATCAGTAAAGAAATGTAAATATCTTGATGATATGATTGATGTAGAGTTACCAATTTTTCTGAATTTAAACAATGCATTGGTGAAATCGATATCCACATTATTGTTCTTTAACAGTTTAGAAATATTTGGACTCATTAACAGACATTTCTCCATTTTACAAAAATGTCATCCTGATATAGTTTTCAATAACTTATACTTTGATAATGAATCAAGAAAAGTGATGAATATTCATAAAGATTTGAATAATAGGATAGAGTCACTTGAAATAATGAATTATTCAACTCACAGCAATAACCTCTATAATATGAAAAACAACTCAAATACCAATACAAATACCAATACAAATACCTATATTAATGTTCAACATGAAAAGACTGGAACTGCATTGTATAATTACAAATCTGATACTTTCGGTGATTTATCATTCAAAAAGGGTGATATTGTTCATGTTGTTAAGGAAGACCCTTCAGGGTGGTGGACAGGATCCATAACCGTTAATGGCAGCATTCAAACAGGTAAATTCCCATACAACTACTTCACTTTCCAATAAAAAGCATTCAACACACATGTATAGTTAGCTATATAAATTTTGATTGAGTTCTAATTCCGAGTTATAAATATAAATTTCTTTACTTTAATCTTCCTTTCTTTTTGTACACTTTCTTTGTCTAGTCGACAATGTTTCGTATTGGTGTCACTTCTGCTCGTTTAGGTGGTGTCTCCGTTTGGAGATCCATGGTCAAACCTGCTAATTTAACAAGACCTTCATCATTAACATCAAAATTATTTTTTTCACAATGGCAAAAGCCAACAACTACTAATACCATCAAGAATTCATTTATGAAATCTACAATTACAAACAAATTAAAACCTTTTGTCTTCAAGAGATTAGCTACATTCCGTGATCTTGGAAGAAATAGAGGTAATAATGGTTATCAACAACCAAATTATAATAATACTGAAAATAATATTATTAAACCATTTATATTTGTTACCTTATTTACAATTGTAACATATTTTGCCACTCCATATATTTTCAAATATACTCCAATGTCATATTTTAATAAACATCCACAACATTTAATTTGGGCAATTTTAGGTTTAAATGCAATTGTTTTCGGTTTATGGCAAATTCGTTATTCAAATACTTTACTTTACAAAACATTAGAAAATTATTTTATTATGGATAGATCAGCATTAACACGTAAATCTAATTTATCGATGATTTTCTCATCATTTTCACATCAAGAACCTTTCCATCTTTTAATTAATATGGGTTGTCTTTATTCATTTTCAGGTACAATGATTTCAATTTTAGGAATTAGTGGATTTACAAGTCTGTATTTAATTTCAGGTATTTGGGCATCATTTTTTTCACTTGCATATTCACAAATTTTCCGTTATTTTGGTAGATCATTAGGTGCATCAGGTTCAATTGCAGGTGTTTTCACAGCTTTTGCAACTTTTGTACCAAATGCAGGTATTTCATTCTTTTTCATACCAGTTCCAGGTGGTGCAGCAGTTGCAGCAGGTTTATTTGCATTATATAATGTTGCAGGTTGTTTACTTAGATGGGGTAGTTTTGATTATGCTGCACATTTAGGTGGTATGTGGGTTGGTTTCCTTTGGGCTATGTTCCTGAAATGGAAAGTTGAACGTCAAGAGAAGGAAAGAAGAGATAAGCTACGTAAATACGGTTGGTGAGTAATTCCGTGGGGTTTTTCTTTTCTATTTAATATAATCTTTTCCACCATCTTGTTTCTTTATCTTTATTTGTTTAAAATTACCTGTATATAACCGTATAGAACAGTATTATGCCTTATACACATCATTCACATTCAGGTAGTTACTGTAAACATGCACATGATACCTTAGATTCTGTTGTAAATACTGCAATTAAGAAAAATTTCAAAATATTTTGTTTAACTGAACATGTACCAAGATTAGATGATGCATACATTTATCCAGAGGAGAGGGAACTTGATATGACTCCTGATTCATTAATGATTCAATTTAATGAATATGTTAAACATGCTAGACAATTACAGGAAAAAGTTAATAATGATAATAATATCAATACAAAATTACTCGTTGGATTTGAGAGTGAAGGTGGAATTAATGATGCACATTTAGATATGTGCTTAAAATTAAGAAAAGATATCAATGCAGAAGTTATCGTTGGAAGTGTTCATCATGTTAATGGTATTGATATTGATTTTGATCAAGAAACTTGGAATATTGCATTTAATAAATATAATGGTTTACAAGGATTATATAAAGAATATTTTACATTAGTTAAAAATATGATTAATAAATTAAAACCTGAAATTGTTGCACATTTTGACCTTATAAGATTATTTGCCAATATTGAAATCATTGATGAGGAAACAAATAAAAAAACTAAAATATCAAGAGAACAACAATTAAATATAAATATTGGAAATGATTGGCCTGAAGTTTGGAAATTAATTAATGAATCAATTGATTTGATTATTGAATATGACCTAACTGTGGAATTAAATAGTTCTGCTATAAGAAAAGGTTGGGATACACCATATCCAAAGGATGATATCATGAAATTAATGATTTCTAAAAATGTGAAATTTGTATTAAGTGATGATTCTCATGGTGATGATCAAGTTGGTTTGAATTATCAATTTGTTATGAACTATCTTATCAAATTGGGTGTGAAGGATGTCTTTTATTATGATCTTGACGATGGTAAAGTTGTTAAAAAATCTGTTTCCCTAATTGAACTCTTAAATGATCCTTTCTGGAAGATTAATTATCCAGATTACACTTTTTAAATCTATGTAAAATAAAACTCTAAAATAATTTTTATCTATTACCGATTCTTTTTTCTTAATATGTTTTATTTTTCAAAAAACCTAGCAAAAAATCATAATTTCAACAATTGTAAATGTTTTTAAAAATGCTTAAATCACGTGATTTATAGTTAATAACAACAGAAATAACCACTGCACCTTAAAAACAACAATTGGAGGGATGGCCGAGTGGTCTAAGGCGGCAGACTTAAGATCTGTTGGGCGATTGTCCGCGCGAGTTCGAACCTCGCTTCCTTCATAGTTTTTTCACTATTTTTATTCCTAGTTACATGATAATATTTTTACATTATGAAATACTTTTTGAATCAATTCTCTTTAACTTGTTGATTCTTTTTTACCATCTTTTTCTTTTTTCATATCAATTTGATTAATCTCATTAACTAACACAATGGATTATCAAAATAGAGTTGGATCTAAAAAAGGTTCAGGTGGAATTGCAGGAACTGCAGAAACCAATCAATATAGAAGAGAAAGACTTAAAACACTTTTACAATCAAAGATTAATATTGATAGTGATCCATATGTTTTCAAAAATCATTCAGGTGTACTTGAATGTAAATTATGTTTAACAACACATATGTCTGAAAGTAATTATATTACTCATACAACAGGAAGAAGACATCAATTAAATTTAATGCGTCGTGCTGAAATTGAGAAAAGACAAAATGGTTTAACTTCTGATTCAAATATTGATAAAAATATTAAGAAAAGATATTGGAAAAGTATTGGTAAACCACAATATAAGGCAATCAAGATTAGAGATGAAGAAACTTCAAAGAAAGGATTACTCTTCTTTTTAAAACTTGATAAAATTAAGAGTGATGTTACTCCTGCATATAAATTTGTATCAAATAGAGAAGTAAGTGCTGGTAAGGATAATGATTCATCATTTCAATATCTTGTGATAAGTGCTGAACCTTATGAGAATATTGCATTTAAAATACCTAACACTAGTAGTATAATATCAAATAAGACATGGGATTATTGGGATGTTGATACTAAAGAATATTGTTTACAATTTTTCTATTCAAGTTAGTTAGTTATACAATATATTATGACATCTAAGTTTACACAACTATAATACAAGGAATTCGGTTTCTCTCTCATTCTCTTTCACATGTTCAACAAGTCTTTTGTACTGTCAATCTTATTTTTAAGTTCACCAATATACATTTGAATTTTAGAATTTAACTTTTCAAATTCAAAATTTGCATCTTTACATTCAAATTCATATTGTTTTTGAATATCGGATATCTTATTCATCCAATCATTGATCTGTGCTTCCTTTTTGGTTAATTCAATATCATCAACATTTTTTTGAGATTTAACATCATTGAATTCAATTGCTTGATTTGTTAATTTTTCATCAAGTGATTTCATTTTCTCAGTATAGAAGACTTTTAGTTTGGCAATTCTATCTTCATTATGTTTTAATTGTCTCTCTAATTGTGATATTTTTCTATTATAATCATTCGCTTGTTCCTTTGTTTGATTGATTTGACTTTTCAATGATCTTAAATTCTCATCATATGATTTATTCCTTATAGCTTCACTTTTTAAATCATGTAAAGTTTTTTGTAAGTTTGATAAAACTTGTATTAATATTTGAAATGATTCTAATGAAATATTCATATCTCGTAGAGATTGTTCTAGTTTTCTCAAAACATTCGTCTCCTTAGCTTCTGAATCTTTCATTTTTTGAATTAACTCTTTCACACTTTCAGGCGATTCTTTAATATAGGGCCTTATTTGCTCTAAATCTTTCTCAGTTTCAATGTATAATGCACTTTGATTCTCTAATTCGTTAATCAACCCCGTTTTCTCACTTTTATATTTCTCATGCTCATCTGTTAGTTGTTTCTGTATAATCCTTAAATTTCTTAACTCATTCTCTAAATCTTCATTATTTTTATGAAGTTCATCAAGTGTAAAATTTTGATTATTTAATGCAATATTAATTTTTTCAATTTGACTCTCTAATTCATGATTTTTCTTTATCAATGATTTATAATTTTCTAATGTTTTATCATTATTATCCATTAATTCATCTAAATCACCCATTCTTTCCTCTCTAAATCTAGCATAATTAATCAAAGCGCTTAATATTATTCTTAATCTCGTATGTTCAGGTTTGGCAACATCACGTATACTAAAATCATCAATTCCACAATCACATAAAAACTTATACATAATTCTTTGACTTGCAACAACATTAATTGAAGGTCGTATATCATAATATTTATCAGTTTCATTTAACATATCATCAGTATTATTATCATTATTATTGTTACTATTATTTTCAATTTCCATATTAGATATTTTTTCTCTTAATGAATATGGTGAAATGTACAAAAATTTATCTATAATTTGTTCAATTAATGATTTCATAAATGAAGAAGACGGACGCATCAGCATTGATTCATCAATATCAAATCCCATTGTATCATACAGCATTACAAGTTCTTGTGGATCAAGAATGGGGAATTTATATTTCACTCTGTTCAATTGTGCCTGTTGTTGAGATGATCTATATATTGCACTGGGACGAGCCATTCTTGCCTTATTGGTATATTAGACCTATATTATTACAAGTTCAAAGACCTTTCAAGAAAGAAAGAAGAATCAATGTAAACATAGGGAAATAACATGAATTGAAGATCTCCGCGTAACATGAAACTTTGTTAAATTCAGGTTTTTCTTGTTTCTTATTTCTTTTTTCTTTTTCTTTTGGTAAAAGTATTTTTTAGGAGCAATAAGTAGTATTTCATCTGAATGATTAAGATATAGAAATGATCAATCAGGAGAGTAATGTGGAAACATCCGGAAATATGGTGATATCAGACTCATCACAGGAATCAGTGATGGAATCACAATACCAATCACAAATGGAGTCACAATACCAATCACAGACAGAATCACAACTTGAATCACAAATAGAATCAAATGGAAAGAAGAAACCAACTATACCACCATTATATGGAGTATACTTACTTAACTCAGTAACCAAAAAGAGTTGCTTTTATGTTGGATCAACACCTGATCCATGTAGAAGATTAAGACAACATAATGGAGAACTTTCACGTGGTGGAGCATATAGAACTAAAAAGAAAGGCTATAGACCATGGAGGATGATATTATATGTTTATGGATTCCCCAGTAAAATAAGTGCATTACAATTTGAACATGCATGGCAACATGCATATCAAACGCGTCATATACCATTTGATAGAAGATTAAATCCTGGTAAAAAACATACTGGTAGTGGTACTAGTATTCATAGTAAAGTTGCAAACTGTAAATTATTATTAAATTCAGAAAGTTTCAAAAGGTTAGGATTAAAGGTAGCATTGTTTAATCAAAATATTTATGAAATTTGGTTAAAGAATAGATACGCAGTTTTCACACCAATTTATTTAGAACTTAATGTTAAAACAAATACTGAGGATTTAGATGATGAATCAGTTATCAAGGGTGGTAATTATAATCAACTGAAGGAGTTTATGGAATCTAATGATAAACATAATAATGAGTATTTGGATAAATGTTGGGGATTATATAATCATAAACTCAAAAGATATTGTGAGTGTTTGATATGTGAACAGGAAATCGAAATAAATGATTCAGAGTATACTTTAAGTGTATGTACAACTAAAGATTGTGAATCCGTTTATCATTTGAGATGTTTATCCGATGAATTCTTGAAACAAGAAGCAGAATTAGATAAAGAATCAACAACAACAACAACAACATCTACACACATATTACCACATAAAGGTAAATGTAAAGGATGTGATAAAGTTAATTTTTGGAATATGGTAGTACGAGGAGCAACACATTTACAAGAAAGAATAAATGATTAAAATGATTTTATAGACATGTATAGATTTTTATAATTTATTAATATTAACGTTTTTTAACTTCCGTTATATTAACTTTAGAATCTTTTGAACCTTTTTTCTCTTTAATAATTTCAACTTTTTCAGTTTTAACTTTCTCTGTAGGTCCAACATAAGCAGTTCTTTCAGGTTCAAAATAAGAATTTATCATAGCTTTAATAGTTGCAATGACTAATGACCAAAATCCTACAACAGAGACAAAAGTACCAATAATAATTGATGAAAAGAAAACTGCTTCACCTGGTCTTTGAATTAAAGTTTCATTTGGTGCTGCAAAGATATCAAGTACATAATCAGTTAAATCTGATAAAAATTTAGATATAACATCTAAAGCATATTCATACATATCATCAACTAATGGGGTTGTTAAATATTTAGAATCAAAAGTATTTGGTTTTTCAACATTAGGATCTATTGCAATTGCCTCTGAATGTTCTGCATTTAATTTTGGTAAGAAAGTTGAATTACCAATATCTTCAGCTTCTTCAATTGAATGACCTAAATAAATATTATTAAACATAATATCTGCATTAATTGTCCAAATTTCAAAACCTATTGCACCGATTTTTTCTAAATCAGATAATTTTTTGGAAGGTGTATAATAATCTGGGTTAGGAATTAAGCTTGGTTTCCATTCACCTTTATAATTTGGATTATCAATCATTCTTGGTTTCCATTTACCTTTATAATTTGGATTTTTGATTTTTGGTATATACCATTTACCACAACCATGATTTTCACAATTTGGATTATCAATTAATTTTTGTTCCCAAATACCATCATATTCATCATCCCAATCTTCAGGTTTTAAATCATTTGGATCAGGAATTTGTTCAGGTTCATTTTCATCCCAATCTTCAGGTTTAACAGCTGATGGATCATTGATTAAATAAGGAGCATTTTCATCCCAATCATCAGGTTTTTCATCATTTTCATCAATAATATATTTTTCTTCAACCCAATCATCAGGTTTTGTTTCATTTTCATTAATAATTTCCTTTGGTGGTAATAAATCAAAATCATCATTATTTAATAAATTACCAGATCTTACAATATCACCATTTATTCTAATTTGGAAATCTTCATTTTGATCAATTATAAGTGTATAAAGAGTTGTAGTTTGAACTAATCTAGCCATTGGAGGTATTTTAACTTGATGTTCCTCAATTTCACCAGTTTTTTCATTTAAATGTTTTATAATAAAATGAACTTTATTTTCATTACCACATTTATCAGGTCCAAACATAATAACATAAGGAGATTTATCTGAAAATTGCTCATTAATAAAATCATCATTCTCGTCACTTGTTAATAATTTAATATAAGCACCACCACATTCTAAAGGTTTTTGAAATTTAACTTCATATTGTAAAACTAATGTATTATTTGTATTATCGAAAATTTTTGGTAATTTATAACTAATTGCATGTAAAGCTGCATCAGTTTTAGCAATTAAACCTTTATCACCTTTAATACCATTTAATATATAAGCTTCTTCAACATCCCATTGACCAATATAAGCTAATTGATCATCTTTTTCAATATTTGAAGTAATCCATCTTTGATCCCAATTATTATCATTAAATTGTTCAAAAATTGAGTCTGATGATAATTTTTTATCATAAGGTTTATAAATATTATCAGTTGCATTAACTGATAGGGTTAATACTGATAGAATTGACCATATTGTCATATTTGATAACTTCATTGTCGATTGTGGGCTAATTATAAAATAATATATTGAAGTGGCAAAGGTGAAAAGTGACATAAATTGAATATCATTGAATATTATATTCTATAGCCTACTAATGCCGAGTAAAAAATATCAACTCCGTGGGGTGCGATATTAATACATGCCGTTTTATTAAGTTAGGTAGCAGTGTATATATATAAGTTCAGTATGTATAGCAATTTTTGTAGATATAAAGCAAATCTATATATAATATGTAAAAGAGAGAATAACAGATAAAAGAGAAAAGAATAAAATAGAATATAATATAAAACAAGAATGAAATTAATTAGAATATAATGAAGAATAGACATCATTAATTGCATTACCAAATGATTCTGCTCCCTTAATCATATTATCTTCTTCAGCATATGAATAAGTTGCACGGAAACCAGCTTGAATTAATGATTTATCATGCATAAACCAATGACCTTTACTTAATATAACCTTATATTTTTCACTTGCAACTTTATAAATTTCATCTTCAATAAATGTAGCCCATTCACTATCAGAATAATTGGAGTTTTCCAACTTTGGGAATTCATTTAATTTAATATTAATCCATATAAACATACCATGAATTGGTCTATTATAAGTAACAAGTTTATGTGGTAAATATTTATCAAAAGATTCAAGCATAACATCTCTTCTTCTTCTATAAATGGATTGTAAATGATCAAGCCATTTGAGATAACCATCATGACCCCAATCTTTAAACATCATTTGTAAAATTAATTGAGATGATGCACTTGCAGAATGAATTGATAATTCATTATGATTTGAAAGTTTATCTCTAAATAATTTATTACAAGTAACGATTGAAACTCTTAAACCTGGCATTAACATTTTAGAGAATGAATCAATTCTAATAACTCTACCCTCTGTATCAAATTTTAATAATGATGGAATATGCTTTAAATTATCATCATCAATTTGTAAATGATAATAAGGATCATCTTCAATAATTAAAATATTATGAATATTACAAATTTTCAATAATTGTTCCCTTCTTTCAATTGATAATGTAATACCTGTTGGATTATGACCTGTTGGCATAGTATATAATAATTTTGGGAATTTGAATTTTTTAGTATTTTCATTAACATACCAATTTGTTAATAAATTATCTAAATCATTTGGTAAAATACCTTCATCATCCATTTTAATTGAAAATAAATTAATTTTAAATGGAATACAAGTTTCAAGGAAACATGAATAAGTTAATGATTCACATAAAATTGTATCCTCATTTGGATTAATTAACATTCTAAATAATGATTCTAATGATTGAGTTGCACCTGATTGAATTATAAAATCCCAATCTTGATAACAAGGTTTGAAATTATCAATTATATAATTTTTAACCCATTCATTAAAATATTTTAAACCATTTGAATCCATATATTGACAAGATTGAATAATTTCATCAGGATGATCAATTATATTTCTTTTAATTTCACTTGTTTTTTGAAATGATGATTCAGGTGATTCAACATTAAGTGTTATACCCTTTAATGGGAAACATTCAGGATTTGGTAAACCTGTTGATAAAGAAATTGTACCAGGAGCTGGATGTGACATTACTGAAGCTTTTCTTAAATTTGCTTCATTACTGAAAAATGTTGAAAAATCTTTTGTCATAGTGATTTATACTTTTTGTCGATGTATAAGAAATAAGACTACAAGATATAATTAAGAGAAAGGGTATCAGAAGAAGGTAATATTAATTTAAAGAGCAAAGCCTTTGCCTTTTATAAACTATGAATAAAGAGCAATGGGGCTAAAGATAAGAACATTTTTTATTATTAAAATCTCGCCAATATGTCGCCAATAACCTAAATAGGAATGCGTTGTATTAGAATTTATTAAATTAATTAATTAATTAACATTTGCCCTTCAAAAAATTGACCACTTACCAATAAGAAAAACACTATCAACATTCAAACTTTTATGTCATCTAACGGCAAGTACAAGCCCTTACTACCTTTTAGTGGATTAAATAATCTTTATTACGTAACACAGTCGCGTCTACCTGTTTTTCCTTATCTTAAAGTATGTAATTTACACAGTATTTAACCTTATCACTGTGTAAACTATAGACATTGGTTCTTTATCTATTTAATCATTTCCCAATATGGTAACACACAGAGACTATCGGCCAAGCACCAAACAAACGACGCATCGACTCATAAATATCATATCTCAATTTCCTATCTATGTGGCATTATACCTTCTATTTGAAGATTATATATCACTAAAATCCATTCAGTAAGAAGCAGGTCCTCTGTGGCATACAATCATTTCTATATTAGATTGAGTTTTTATTACTGTGTAACATTGTAATATTGTAATAGTAAGAAAGTAACTCTATTTATTGTAAATAATGTGTAGAAAGACTGCAAGCAGATAATTTACCCCTACAAAAATTTATGTAACATGGATTATTTAATGACATGATAGTGTAATACAAACAATAAAAGTGATGATTGGTTTTTTGGCTAATTAATTAATGATCTTTCTTTTTTATCTTTCTTTTATCTTTTATCTTTCTTTCTTTATATCTGTCTATTTTATTACTAACTAGTTTAAGACAATTGAACTTCAATACCCACATCAACTACAAAACTTAATTAAAGTACTCAATGTCTGATCTTTTCTATAAAAATTCATTCGATCCTTCATCTGATCCTTTGGATCCTTCTGCTAAATTAAATTCTCCACATCCTTTATCTGATTCATCTGCTCCACCTCCACCAACTAAAACATCAACTTCTAATGCCCCAACTCCTGGTTTCTCTCTTTTTAGCTCTAAATACAGTAATTCAAATGATTCTCATCATATAGATAATAATGATAATTTAACAAATTTAAATCAAAATCCAAATTTTAATTTAAAATTTAATGCAAATAGAAGGACAAGTGTTTCTGCTGAAGCTTTAAATCCAAATACTTTTGGTAATGATAATTGGAAACCTCCTGTTCATCAATTATCTCATGAAAAATTAACTCGTCTTAATGAAAGTGTAATGAAAAATTTCTTATTTAATCAATTAGATGATGATTCTTTACGTACAATTTTATTTGCATTAGAAGAAAAGAAAATACCTGAAAATACTGAAATTATAAAACAAGGTGATGAAGGTGATTTCTTTTATGTTGTTGAAAAAGGTACTGTTGATTATTTAGTTAATGGTAATGTTGTAAATACTTCAACTGATGGTTCATCATTTGGTGAATTAGCTTTGATGTATAATTCTCCAAGAGCTGCAACTGTTATTGCTAAAACTGATTGTATTTTATGGGCATTAGATAGAATGACATTTAGACGAATTTTATTAGATGGTACAGCAAAGAGAAGAAGTTTATATGAAAATTTCTTAAAAGAAGTTCCAGTTTTACAATCTTTATCACCTTATGAAAGATCAAAATTAGCTGATGCTTTAAATACTAAAACTTTTCAATCTGGTGAAAATGTTGTTACTGAAGGTGAAGCAGGTGATAATTTTTATTTTATTGAAAATGGTACAGCAGAAGTTATTAAGGAAGGTCATGGAGTTGTTGCAACTTTAAATAAAGGTGATTATTTTGGTGAATTAGCTTTATTATATGATTCACCTAGACAAGCAACTGTTAAAGCTATAACTCCTTTAAAGGCAGTTTGTTTAAATAAAAATGGTTTCCAAAGACTATTAGGTCCAGCTGTTGATATATTAAAATTACATGATCCAACAAAGCATTAAGGAATGTCTTTCATCTACTTATTACATATTATATTATATTTTTATCTAAATCATTTGTTTTTTTATGCTTTTTTTTGTTTTATTTACCATGTCATTAAATAATTATATAAATAATATATATCTTCTTTGTGAGAAAGATTAAATACAGTTAAATAAAGTAATTAAATAGTTTTCATCAATCAATTAATTAATTAATTAATCAAACCTGTATAATAATCTTTTTGTAAAATCATCCAAGTAATTGATAATGTTGAAACAATTAATGGACCAAATAAACCTTTATCAAATTTACATGTCTTATAAATTAACCATTCACTACCGAAATGCCATAATGCAATAATATATGAAACAATACATAAATTATAAACATGAACATCAGTCATATTAAATGCTGCATATGCACGAATAATTGCACTAACTAATGTCCAAGTACCGAATGTACGTGCACTTAATGATGAAACTTCTTCAGGTTTATTTGCATAAACTTTCTTTGTTAATGAAATATTTGTATAAGTTTGTAATGAATTAAAAATTGCAACAACAGAAATAAATAAAATCCATTTTGGTAAATAACCTGGAGTAGTTGGAATTATTTTAGTAAGAATACCTTCTAACATTGTGATTGTTTCGTTGATAAAATGATAATAAAAGATGGCATGAGATCTGGGGATTAAGTTATTTACAATAATTTCATGTCCACTAAAATCGCTCCATGTTTTATAATAATTAACGATGCATCCGATATTATTTACACTTCTTTCTCTTAGCCAAATACCCAATTACACACAATGGTATGTATATTATACTCAATTCACCATCATAACACAATACTAACAAAATTTCTAATTTAGTCCGATGAAGCTTATGATGCAGCACTTGATATTTTACGTCGTTTAGATCCAAAATCAATTTCAACTAATTTATCAAATATTTGTAGATTACAACCAGAATTAGCAAGTGATTTATTAGCAAGTGTTGATAAACCATTAAAATTATTAATTTGTCAAAAAACTGGTAAAGAATTTTTATGTTGTGATTATAATCGTGATGGAGATTCATATCGTTCACCTTATTCAAATGATTATATAAATGAATCTGATGGTTCAATTGTACCATTTGATGATGAAGCTCCATTACCAAGTAAACATTTAAGAGAATTAGAATTAATTGCTAATGATTCATTTGATATTTATAGAGATTTATATTATGAAGGTGGAATTTCTAGTGTTTATCTTTGGGATAAAGAAGATGGTGATGCAACTAGTGATGGTAAATTAGGATTTGATGGTGTTGTATTAATAAAGAAAACAGTTGATAATAATTCATCATGGGATTCAATTCATGTTTTCGAAATTGAATATGCAAATGGATCAGAATCAATTTATAGAGTAACATCAACAATTATTCTTGATCTTTCAAATGATTTAAATCAATCTACAAAAATTAATTCTACTTATTTAAGTGGTAATTTAACTAGGCAAACTGAGAAAACTGTATCGTTTAAAGATTCAACAACTCATATAGCTAATATCGGTTCAATTATTGAAGATGTTGAAATTCAAATGAGAAATATGTTACAAGAAGTTTATTTTGGTAAAACAAAGGATGTTATAAGTGATATTAGATCATTAGAGGCACTCCCACAGAGAAATGAAGCAAAGCAAAGACAAGAATCTCTTATCAATAAGTTTGAAAACCTTTAGTAGAGTATATAGATCTAGCAGTATAATCGACTTTATTTAGTAACCACATTACGTAACATTAAGACCAATTTCCTCACCTTTTTTTGGTCAACATGAAAATCAGTGGTTTTTTCCAAGGTTCAACCAGTAATTTGTATAGAGTTATTACTAGATAGGGGAAATGGCAACTACAGTATCAAGGGTATATGCGAATGTAAATAAGACTAAACCTCAAGAATATTGGGATTATGAAAATATTTCAATCATATGGGGTGTTCAATCAAAATATGAAATTGGTGATAAAGTTGGTAGAGGTAAATATAGTGAAGTTTTCGATGGATTTGCATTACCATCAGGTAAAAGAGTTATTATTAAAGCTTTAAAACCAATTAAGAGAAAGAAAATTAAAAGAGAAATTAAAATTTTACAAAATTTATCAGGTGGTCCACATATAATTCAATTATATGATATAGTTAGAGAACAAACAAGTAAAATGAGTGCTCTAATATTTGAATATGTTAATAATAGAGAATTCCGTTCATTATATCCAACATTTACTGATTATGATATAAGATTTTATATGTTTCAAGTTTTAGAAGCTTTAGATTATGCACATTCAATGGGTATAATGCATAGAGATGTTAAACCTCATAATATAATGATTGATCATTCAATTAAAACTTTAAGATTAATTGATTGGGGTTTAGCAGAATTTTATCATCCTGGTACTGAATATAATGTTAGAGTTGCATCAAGATATTTTAAAGGACCTGAATTATTAGTAGATTTTAGATATTATGATTATTCATTAGATTTATGGTCATTTGGTGCAACAATTGCATCAATTGTTTTCCGAAGAGAACCTTTCTTTCATGGTAAATCAAATACTGATCAATTAGTTCAAATAGCTAGAGTTTTAGGTACTGATGATTTATATAGTTATTTGAAAAAATATAATTTAGAATTAGGTCCAGAATATGAAGATTTAGGTCATTATACAAGAAGACCTTGGACAAGATTTGTTAATGCTAATAATAATCATTTGGTTTGTGATGAATTTTTGGATTTAATAGATAAAGTTTTACGATACGATCATCAAGAAAGATTAACTGCAAAGGAAGCAATGGCGCATCCTTATTTTGATCCAGTAAGAGAACAGGCAAAGGCAAAATAAAATAAATTTGAATATTCAATCCATTTTTTAAAATCTATCTCTGTATATCTATAATTTCACTTAATTTGGGCTTCTTCTTTAGTTTTTCTATCACTTTTTTATGTATCATCAATTAGTTTACTTCTACTTTTACGGAAAACTCTTATGAGTTCGGTGTTCCCATTTAATATTAAAAATGATAATAATTTTCTTAATCTTTCCTCAATGAAGAACCTATCTGATAAAATTGAACCATTTTTTTGGAAACCAATTAAAATGAATAAAAGTTGGATTAAATAGTAAAGTAATATTTGGAAATTATTTTCATTATCTGAAATTGTCAACTTATTTTTAACTTTATGATTTCTTATTCTTTCATAATAACTTTCACGACGTTTGTCAAGATTTTGCTTCCCATTTAAAGAATTTAAATATATTAAATCAAAAATATGCTGAAATACCAAATCATATTGAAACCTATCTCTTTTTGTAAATTTTTCAAAGTTAATTGAATAGCAGTTAATTGTTATTTTGAAAACTTCATGTAATCTTGCATTTGTAATTGTTATGCATTTGAAAATTATATGAAAGAAGTTTAAAAATCCACTTGATAAGTGATTTTTACTTGTCAATTTAGATTTATTCTCTTCCTTGTTCAATTTATCTAACTTTTTGAAAATAGATGTTATTGTCTTGTTTAATGTTTCATAAGTGATTGTACTCAGCTTATTAGTTTTCAATAATAGTTTTCGAATCTCTAAAATTTCCTTATTAGTATCAATTAGAGGTGATGGTGTTGGTGGTGGTGGCTCTATTACTGCTAATGTTTTACAAGTATCAACAGGAGGTGAACTTCCCAGTTTTTCTTGCTCAGCTGAATCATAATTTATTTGTGATTCATTAACGGTTTGTGACTCAGCTACTTCATTGGTTTGTGTTTGTGATTCTATTATGCTTATTTGAGAGAAATTTTGTGAATCATTATTTGATGTAAGTGTCAATAAACCTGAATTGGATTTAGTCAACTCTGCATTTTCTGATATTTCTACTAAACTCTTAGTAATTGGCTCATTTGCCAACACATCATTATTTTCATTCTGGGTAGGTACTTGTGATTCAACAATTTCAACAAATGGTGAATCATTAACTATCACATCAGGAAATTGTGAAATTTGTGATTGTGAATATATTTCATTAAATTGGCTTTCCACACCAGTGAAGCTATACACTTGTGATTCTATTTCATTAAATAGTTCGTTCTGATCAATGATTGTATTATTGGGATCAATAAAATTATCATTATTACTGATATTGAAATTACGGCTCAGCTGTGAAAATGAATCAGTAATTTGTGAGCTTTGTAAACTCTGTAAACTTTGTGAACTCTGCAATGTTTGATTCCCCAAAGAGTTCATTACACGCTGTATATTATCCTTTAAGAGCATGAGGTATAATGGCATACTGACTGTAGTTAAGTTATTCCTTTCATAATTGCGTTTACGTAGCACCAATGCCAAAGCCTTAATTTTATAAGTTAGTAAATTGATATATTAATGAGTTTAAGATATACATACGAGATCAATATCATTTATCATTTATCTAAATAAAAAGATTATAGAATTAAGATTATAAAAAAATGGCTTCTATTGAAAGAAAGAAAATTACAATAAATTTTGAAAAGAAGTGAAAAGATGAAAAAAATGCAATATGCTTTGTGAATCGTATTTAGTGTGGCAAATTCAAACACATTTTTGTTATTGATTAAATCATACTTGAGAATCTGTGTATTCTTCCTCTAAATCATCATCATTTTTCTTTTTACCAATGACTGGCATTGGTACTGGTTCAACCACATAATAAGAGTTTTGATGAGTTGCTAAACCGGCATAAGCATGATACCAAGCTAATAAAGCTGCCATAACACCAATAACACCAGCTGCAACTTCAGCTGAATGTAAATCATAAAATCTGAAAACTGCTAATAACATTAATCTTAAAAAGACCAAAACAAACAATAAGAAGAATAAAATAGTTGATTTAATTGTACAAGCCAGTAAAATAATTGTGAACAGTAACCAACCAAGATAAAAGAATCCCATTGCAACATTTAATTCCTCAGTAGTTGTATAAGATAAATCCCCATGAAACCAAGGAATCTTATTTGCAGCAGAAGCCATCCAATAACCACCAAAAGAACAAAAAGCCAAACCACCAAAGGCATTTTCAAGTGAAATTTCCCATAATCCGGCAATAAATTGAATAAAACCACCATAAAACATTGCAGCACCATTATTAATATTATCATTAGAAAGACCTCTTGCCCTACAATTGATTAATGATGCAACAAATGTACAATATGCGAAAGCACTTAAACCTAATGGAGCTGGATTACCAAATTTATGAACAGATGGTACTGACCATCCTGGGTTCATTTGACCACCAAATGCTTTAACTAAATCTTCTTTACGGAATTTTTTGTTATCCATAAAGATATAATCACCATCATCATGAACTTGTGAGATTGATAAATGTGCCATTGGTAAATGCATTGCAGAATGATGATGTGAAGGTGGTTGAGCTTGTTGTTGATGATGATGAAGTTGATGTTGAGAAGTTTCTTCATGTTTATCTTCAAAAGAATTTGAATGACTAACTTCATGATGTTCGGAGTTTCCCTTAAATTCGGACATTTTGATTATAATATTAAACTGATAAATTAATTAAAGTTTCCTTGTTAAGAAGTGATACTTTTGATGATATAAGAAATAATTAAATTACATCAGACACGGCAAGAACATTAGAATGAAAAAAAATAATAGCAAATTGACATTTATTTAAATGATTCATGAATCACAGGTTGCAGTCATGCTACCCCACATAGTGCTAAATAGAAGTTATTCTAAAATCCACAATTCACCAGACCATAATAACCATACTATAACTGGGGGAAGGGATGAAATTGTGAAGTAAATAATAATAAAGTTGTTTTAATATGCCCACGATTTACACTATAAGAATTCCTCCCACGGAGTAAATTTCAATGGACAAACGGAGATGAATAGGAGTTAGATAGATAGAGATAGATAGATAGATGATAACTAAACAGTGAAGAGATGCATTGATGATATTATTATCAACACTCACAGATATACATGTAGAACAAAGGGTGCAGTTACAACGGAGATTCAGTTAAATCAATGCTATTAACGGACCCTATATAATTAAGTCAATTTACACCTTCAATGTCGGACATACTTTCTCCATTAGTAGCCGGAGATATTTTGTCAGTGAACGTCACTGTGAGAAGATGGCTGGGCGAAATAGGAGAAATATTCTTTACGGAGAAACGGGGGACGATGGGACGATGTGAGGCAATGGGTGGGATTGTTGATTACGTAAATGGATTAGTCTATTAGATATGTGTTTGTGTCTAGATATAAAGCTATTATTGCAATGAAATGGAGTTTGATATAATTATGTAGTCTCCAATGAGGAGAATCATCAATGTGGAGAATGAAAAGGGTAAAATGAATTTAATAACATTAAATTTTGTGGGATTTTTAAATCAATGGGTCATTTCATATAACTCAGAAAGGGGTTCAATATCTTGTAACATGCCAGGAGCCAGTAAATCCCAAATAACTCCACAATTTGGCTTTTTTGCATTATCAACTTTAATTAATTTTGAATTTGTAACAATAAAATCACAAACAGTATCGAAAATTTCAGGATTTAATTCAATACCTGATAATAATTGAACATCATGAACAACTGCAACACATTTTGTTTTATTTAAATCTAATGCATTAATCATTGATAACATTGCCCATTCTAAATCAAAAAATCCATGACCTTTACCAAATCTTATACCTTTATCATTAATTGCACCAGTACCTGTAATCATTAAAGGTACATAAATATTTAATTGCTTTATTTCATTTAATGAAACATGAGTTGATAATTTTTCCATACCATCTAAAGTTGATGCATATTTATATAATTTTGAATCAATTTTAGCTGGATCAACAATGAAAAAACCTCTAAAGATACCATAAGTTGTCATTAAGAAAGGTATACCCATTTTTAATAATTCATATCTAAGAGATTCAAGACAATTATCAGGTGTAACGAAAATTAAATTTTTCTTATCATTTTTAAGTTGGGTACTCTCTTTGAAGAAATCACTATCTAAGATTAATTTAGTTGAATTATCTGAACCTTGAAAATCTGCAATAAATTCTGCAAAATTATAATGGAAACGTGAATCAGGATAAGCAACTTTACGTAATTCTTTCCAAACTTGTGAACGTATATCAACTTTATGCTTTTGTAATTCTTCAGTTGTTGATTGTGTTGGAGATAATTTTGATGATTCTGACATTTTTTATTTGTTTATTGATGAAGGAATTATATAGGTAAGGGAAAAAATGTTAATATGAGGAACTTTGAAGTATTTCTTTTTGATTCTATTTGAAGGAACAAAGGTTATTTTATCCTTTATTTATATATATTAATAATTGAGTTATTAATTGAATCGTACAATCAAATGAAAAAGGTTTTAAAACAAGTCAATATTAATGTGACTTCCAATCCGATTTTCCTTCAGCTTTTGAATGAATAAAACACAATCAAAATAAAAAAAATATTGAAAAATTCCTTCGGACCTTAAATAATTTTTTCATTATCGAGTAAATTGTTCCGACGGAATTAGTGAGTATCGCCTATAGGTTTTTATATTAGCAATTAATTTTATAATAGTAACTAGACTACAAGTTAATAAGTAAATATGATTTTGACTCTTGGAGTAATAGTATTCATTTCAACATAAAAATCAAAGTAGTTCATTAAGGATTGATTACGGAATAGATAATCAATGTGAAAACTTTAAATAAAAGGTACTAATATAAAGATAAAACCAACCAATATGATAAGAATCCTTATCAGTAGAAAAAAAAAATAGTTCCGGTAATTGAAAAGACCCGACTGAACCCTTTAATAAATTAATAAGAATAAAAAAAATTTTTCAAATAAAAAGAAACGAGCAGTCAATAATAATAATCTATCCACGGCCCCATTCTATTACACCACGGCATTATAATCATCCGCTTCTTATTAACACATTAATAACGCACAAGACCGTTCCGTATACTAACCGCGGATATTTACTATATAATACCCGTATACAACCCTCTTAACGCGTATACAACCCTCATTTACGCGGAATATATCATCTTATCACAGAGTCAAAGACTTTTTTAATTAAATTTGGTAATCGATTAATATGTCAGAAATTTTAAATTTTTCCATTTCCTTTCATTTTTTTCTCATTTTTTCTAATTTTTCTTATTATTTTCATTATATCTGTTATCTCTCAAATTGACTCTTAATTTAATCAATTAATTAAACGTCTTTTTTTTATTTAATTTATTTCTTTTCATTTTCATTATATAAATCTTCATTTGTCTGCCCTTTCTTTTTCTGTTCTATCTCAATTACATCTAATTTCTATATCTATATCTTTTTTCTTTCTTTCTTTCTTTCTTTCTTTCTTTCTTTCCCCTCTTCCTTTTACAAGCAAATTCAAAAATGTCTTCCATGTCAGATGAGAAACCTTCTGTTGATAATGTCCCAATTATGGACTCAAAGAATGAACTGGAACCAGTATTATCAAAACCTTTAACTCTTCATGATATTACTTCAAATCCAATTGAAGCTTCTTTACCTTATGCAATTGATAATCCTTATCATCCTTTCCATTGGAGTTTAAAGAAAAAATATTTAATTACAATTTCTTATTGTCTTTTACAAATTTTCGTTACTCTTACTTCAACTTCTTATGTTGCTGTTGAATTTATTGTTGAAGAAAAATATGGTGTTAGTGATCAAGTTGCAACTTTAGGTCAATCTCTTTTCATTATTGGTACAGCTATTGGTCCTGCATTCATGGGTCCATTATCTGATTTAGGTGGTAGAAAATGGGTTTACGTTTTCTCAATTATCTTTTATGTTATTTTCAATTTTGGTTGTGCTTTCCCACTTAATATGCCAATGATTGCTATTTTTATGTTTATTATTGGTACTTGTGGTTCAACTGCCTTATCTAATGTTGCTGGTACAATTGGTGATATGTTTGGTGCTTCTGATGAAGCTTCTCAACCAATGGCTTTATTTGTCTTCGCTGCTAATGCAGGTCCTTCAATTGGTGGTATTGTCGGTGAAGCAATTGCAGAAAATTCTAAACTTGGTTATAAATGGGTTTTCATTATTAATATTATTATTGGTGCAGCTTTCGTTGTTTTCTTATGTTTCATTCCAGAAACTTTACCAAGAATTGTTATTGAAGAAGCAACCGCAATGGAAGGTAGAGAAGATATTCCAAGTATTATTTGGAGAGAGTTTAGTTATTTCAAGGAAACTTTAATGGGTAAAACTCCTTCTTATAGAATTATTTATGAAGAAAAATTATCAAGTGAAGGTCAAGAAGCTGTTATTATTGAAAAATCTTCAACTTTCAATGAAATGAGATTTATTGCTATGCAAGCTTTCAAAATGATGGTTACTGAACCAATTATTATTTTTATGGGTCTTTATAATGGTTTTGCTTATGGTATTTTATTCCTTTACATGGATGGTATCTTTGATGTTTTCGTTTACAATAATGGTTTATCACCAATTGCAGCTGAATGTACTTATTTAAATTTCGTTGTTGGTGTTGCATTTGTTATCTTATTACAACCAATTCAAACTTGGTTATTCAAATGGGATAAGGCTAGAAATGGTGGTGTTGCAAGACCTGAAGCTAGATTCATGTTATCTTTAGTCACCGTCTGGGGATTCCCATTAGGTCTTTTCTGGTTTGGTTTTACTTCAAATGGTTCAGTTAACTATTGGTCACCAATTATGGCTGGTTTTGTTTTAGCTGTTGCAGATCCTTTGCTTTGGTTAGCAATGTTAAGTTATATCATTGATTCATATTCCGCTGCTGGTTTATCAAATTCTGCAATTGCAGCTTTCTGTATTCCATCATTCGCAATTGCTGCTTGTTTAGCCCATGCCGGTGTTGCTATGTTTAAGAATATGTCAACTACTTGGGCAATGGCAACTTTAGGTTTCATTTCAATTGGTATTGTCGCATTAGTTTACATTTTCTTCTTCTTTGGTGTCAAATTAAGAGGTGCTTCTAAATTAGCAAAATACTCAGTTGTTAATTAATTTAAAGACTTTTCTTTTACTACACTTGTACATTGAAATTTAATTAACTACTTACACTTATATTTTTGATTATTATTATAGAGAGAAGTTTATGAGTTGAAATATTTATTTTTTTCCAACCATTATCAATCCCTACTATTTACTCTTTTATTCTATTCTTGTTTTTTACTGTTTAATTTGCTATTTTGCTCTTCTACTACATAAATCTTTTTATATTCTATCAAAATCTAGTAACAAATATAATACGAAAAGATCAATGACATAGTGAAAACAATACGAAAAGTCAAAATTTCAGATTTTCCCTCACTTTATCCATCAATTTACCCACAGTGACTAAATTTAATTCTTTGACTCAACATTATTATTTAATATCACACATTGTGATTGCCCCCCTCCACAATTTCATCTATTTACAATACAAACAACTTGTATTGTTCAAAGCAATAGCTAACACTCATAATTAGACTTCTTAGAGTTGTTAATCACATTTTTGTTATAGACACTCTAACCTGTTAATAGCCTATATATTCAATTAAAAAAAATCAGCCATCTCTCGTATTTTCTTATCAGTTTGGTTTCCGTTCAATTTACTTTTATTACACACATTCCTTAAACAATGATTCATCAACAAAATCATCAAAAAGATATTCAGGAGGATACAAAGGATCATGTATCATCTCCTAAATTATCAAATAATTCATCAATATCAAATCCAATGATAAATTCCACTCCCTCATTATCTCCACATAAAATTAATGATCCATCAGATTCAAACAATCAGACAATATTCCAACATTTCCAACAGTATTCTGTAAATCCTCAACAAAATGCACAACAAAGTGCACAACTACAGCAGCAACAACATTTGCATCAGCCATCACAGGTGCCAACACAAACACAGTTACAACAACAACAGCCACCACATTTAATGCATTTACCACTACATCAACAAAATGTTTTGAATAGTAGATTACAGCCTGGTATTTCACAACCATCGGATCCTGCTTTACAGAGATTGGGACTGAGTAGAAGAGTTAGTGCTCATATGCAAAGATTACCACCATTATCAAATATTCATAACGGTTCTTCACCAGTTTCTTCACCAAATGGTGCATTATTGAATAATGATTATCAAAATTTACAAGGTTATCAATTACAACAAAATATACCACAATTGCCACCATCTGATAAACCATTATTCAAAAATGTTTGGGGATTTAATGAATTTATCGATCAAGCATCTCCAACTAATACTTCTTTCTATATAAAAAGTAACTATCAATCACCAATATCATCAAGTTATCAACAACAACGAATAAATTCAATATCTGGTGTTCCAAATTCAACTCTGAATGTAAGTCCATTAAGGAGCAATGTTAATATCACACCATCAAATTTATCAATGTCACAACTGAGTCATAATAATAATATCAATGTGAATGATAGTGAGCAAATTGCTAATTTTAATAGTGTGAGAAGTAATTCATTTGCTGTGCCAAATTCTAAATTCAATAACTTTAGTGATAATACAGATTTATTGAAACAAAAGCAGATAAATCAGATACAACAACAGAAACAACAAAAACAACTCCATAATCAACATTTACAATTATTACAATTACAACAACAACAATTACAACAACGTCGATATTCACAACAATATGAACCAAGATTATCAAATAATAATAATACGAATCAAAACATGAGTTCCAATAGTAGTTTAAACAATAGTAATATGAATCTAAGTATTGAAAGTCAACAACAACAAATTATTCCACCATTAAGAGCATTAGGACCTGTTCAATCATTTAATGATATGACATCTCTTAATGCTAACAATACACCAAGACGTGAAAGTGTGGCAGCTGTTTATCATAATCAACGGTTATATGATGATGATCTTTACACTAATGAACTGAGAAACAATAGAGATAGACAAACCTCAGAGACAAGTATGATGTCAATTGATGATTTGAATGAAATATATAATCAACATTATGGTACACCTAATATAATACCCAATAATAACAATAATAACAATACTAATAATTATGATTATAATAATATAAGTGTTTCAAATGATAGCATAAATTTACAATATGATATGAATAGAGCCGATTCATTAGTGAATAAGGTACAAGCACCTAGATTTGAGAAAGTCAATTCAATTGATGACCTGAGTCCTGTTATTCATGAAGTTCCCAAATTTCGTAGAGTTATAGAAAATGAGAATAAAACTAAACAATATATTTCACCATTAAAAGCATTAACATCTGAACTTAATTCAACTTATTCTATCTGTGTTCCAGAATATGATTATCAAAGTAGTAAGAATCCTAGAAGAGTCTTAACTAAGAATAATAAACCATTTCATAATAATGGATATGATAATGAATCATATGATTATATTTTATATGTTAATGATATTTTAGGTACGGAGGAGAATAAAAAATATTTAGTTATTGATATATTGGGACAAGGTACATTCGGACAAGTTGTTAAATGTCAAAATTTGAAAACTAATGAAATTGTGGCAATTAAAGTTGTTAAGGCAAGACAAGAATGTTTACAACAATCGATTACGGAGGGTAATATTTTAGAATATTTGAGTAAAAGAGTTGATCCTAAATATGAGAAGTATTTTATTAGTTTGAAAGATAAGTTTATGCATAAATATCATTTATGTTTAGTATTTGAATTATTGAGTTCTAACTTATATGAATTAATTAAACAAAATCATCATCATGGATTGAATATTAAATTAGTTAAGAACTTTGCAATTCAAATTTTAGAGAGTTTATGTGCATTAAAGGATATTAAATTAATTCATTGTGATTTAAAACCTGAAAATATTCTGCTTAAATCATTAGATAAACCTGATTTAAAGATTATTGATTTTGGTAGTGCATGTCAAGAGAGACAAACTTTATACACATATGTTCAATCAAGATTTTATAGATCACCGGAAGTTATATTAGGAGTTGAATATTCAACAAGTGTTGATATGTGGTCATTTGGATGTATAATTGCGGAATTATTCCTTGGATTACCAATATTTCCTGGTGCATCAGAATATGAACAGTTATGTCGTATAGTTGAAACGTTTGGAATGCCACCATCATGGATGATGGTTGAAAAAAAATCAAATAATTATATTGTTAAGGAAAGAGATTTACAAACTGGTAAAATATCATTTAGATTAAAATCACTTAATGAATTTAATACAGAATTTAACTTAAATGAGGCACCACCAAAACAATATTTTAGTGATAAAAAGATTGATGATATTATAATGAATTATAGAATTTCGAAGAGAAAGAATTTAACAAAGGAAATGATTGAAAATGAAATGCATGAAAGATCATGTTTAGTTCATTTTCTTAAAGGTATAATGAATCTTAATCCATTAGAGAGATGGACTCCACATGAGGCAGTACACCATCCATTTGTAACCAATGAGCCATGGACAGGAAAGTGGTTCCCACCTACAGCTATTGGTCAACCATCACATGGAAGTGGTTTAAGATCAAGAAGTCTTGTATAGTGTATAGTGTATAGTGGTATATACCCATTACGTAACTAACAACAGACGCATCGACGCCACAATAATGAAAAATTGCCCTTCTCCGATATTTTTTCAATTTTCAAACGCTCTCAGCGGAGACTCACAAATTTTTCAGATTTAATCAGTCAGCTCTTATAAAGTTTGATTTTGGATAGTTAATACGTTAAATACTTTAGTTAAGTTAATATAAACAAGTAAATATGTCTACACCTGAAGCAGATCATTCAAGAGATCCATGTCCTATTGTTATTCTTAACGATTTTGGTGGAGCTTATGCTATGGGTGTTATTGGTGGTTCAATTTGGCATGGTATTAAAGGTTTTAGAAATTCACCTTATGGTGAAAGAAGAATTGGTGCATTAAGTGCAATAAAGGCAAGAGCACCAGTTGTTGGTGGTAATTTTGGTGTTTGGGGTGGTCTGTTCTCATTTTATGATTGTTCAATCAAGGCAATTCGTAAACGTGAAGATGCTTGGAATGCAATTATTGCAGGTTTTTGTGTTGGTGGTTCCCTTGCTGTTAGAGGTGGAAGGAAACATATGTTAAATTCTGCTATTACTTGTGCTATCTTCTTAGGTATTCTTGAAGGTGTTGGTATGATGTTTCAAAGATATATGGCTTATGCTAATAAACCTGTACCTATGCCTGTACCTGATCAAGGTGCTGCTCCACTTGGTGCTTGATTTTTTCAAGTAATTTAAGTGGATCATTATTATACTATATGCTTGTAAATATAATAATAAATAATAAAATACAAAATACAATGTACAAATGCAATATTTTTACACAAAATACAGGTTGTTTTATCATTTAATCATCTTTTAAGATTTTAGAAACTATTTTCATTATAAGATCAGTTTTCAACTTTTACATCTTTACATCTTTATACTTTTATATCTTTATATCTTTATGTTAGTTATGTTCCTTATCATAATATTGAATAATACTTTTTTGGTGAAAAGAAAGGTATATATTGTATTTACAGTGTAAAAAATTACGTAATCCTTGACAAAGTTGTCATTTCACTTCTCACCAAAACATGAAGTATATCAGTTCAATATTGACTCTTCTTTAATTCCTCTTAAAACATCTAGCTAATTTCAATATAATGAACTTGTCTACATCTGCAGTTGTTGTTAGAAGAAGAGGTGGTAAAGCTAATCAACCAGAAGATGAAGAAAATGCATCTGAACTTAAATTAGGTCCAGAATTTCAACTTGAACAAGTTGATGCTTTAGGTAATGAATCAAAATTAGTTGCACTTAATTTAAGTGAAGCTCGTATATTAATTCGTACAGAATTAAAGGAACGTGCAGAACTTATATCTAAAATAAATGGTACAAATATTGATTTTTTAAATGCACCAGGTGAACCAGAGGATGAACAATTAGCAAAATTATCAACAGCTCCAGGTGCAAATGAAATTTTACGTAAAACTTTAGAATATTTATCAACATTTTCAAGATTTAAAGATGTTGAAACTTGTACAGCTGTTGAAACTTTATTGAAAAGTGAAGAAAATTCAATTTTACATCCATTTGAAATTTCTCAATTAGGTTCATTATCTTGTGAAGATATTGATGAAGCAACAACTTTAATTCCAAGTTTAGTTGATAAAAAGGATAAAATTGATCTTCAAAGAATTTTAGATGAACTTAATAGATTAGAATCAAATTATGCTTAATTAATTCGTTAATATATTGTCTTGCTTTCCATATTCGTGTATCTTTATCTTTTTATCTTTATGTTCTATATTTTACTTTTACTTTTCTATATACATCTGTACTTATTAATTAACAGTCTAAATTTACAAAAAATCAATTTCAAATCAATCTTTATTTCATTGCTTCAATAGTTTTTTAAGTTGTAAATATTCATCTTCATGATAATATTCTTTTAAAAACTTTTTACCTGAACCAAATTTCCACCATCTTGGTAAACAACTACCTAATTTAACATTTATATTATCTTTATCCCTTGGAACAACACATCTTTTATACTTAGTTATTTGTCTACCTTCAGGATATGTGAAAAATGGAACATGATTATAACCAATATCTTCAAAATGTAAAATTTCATCTTTATCTAATAATAATACTGCACCAATTGAATGAACGGGTGCATCCCCCCATCTTTCATAATAAAAACCACCAGATTTACTTAAATATTCAAAATAATCAAGATATTCCTTTGATCTGAAAAAATTTAAATCACCAATTTCAAAATTTGACCAAAAATGACATAAATTATATGGTGAATTACCTAAATCTAATGCATTTGTACCAATTGGTGCTTTACTTGTTAAAAATTCAATAGCTGAATTTGGATGTAAATATGATGGATGTTCATTTAGGAAATCTTCAACTGTATCCCAAAGTGTTGGAATTGTTTCAGGATATTCATAAAGTGAAACAACAAAACTATATTTTTTACCACTTTCTCTAAGTAATCTAAATGGATCCATTTGGAAATCACAAAAATATTCAACTCCTGGTTCAACTCTAAAATAATAATCATATTTTAAAGTTAATTCTTGCCTGAAGAAATAACCTGAATTAAAATGACACATATTTCTATAAGATTTTGAATATCCATAAATAATATCATCCTTTATTGCTTGTTCAATTGATTTTTCATATTTTTCTTGATCAATAAATGAAGGAGTATTCCAATCTTCTCTAGGTATTAAACCATATTCAGTTTTACCACTTGCCATTTCAGTTGTCCACAATATGAATTCTTCATCAAATGGTACATCATTCAAAAATGTCCAGGGATAATGATAATTTTTATTAAATCTATCCTCAAGTGATCTCATTGATGATAAAATATCCTTTAATTCCCAATTACGACATAAAACTAATAAAGTTGCATTCTCTAATTTAATATTTTCATTATCAAAAATTGATTTATCAATATCATCATCATTTCTTAATTTTTCTAAATTTTTATCAGTTAAATAAATTGGTTCAACATAAGAATTTGTTGCACCTTTAAGTTTTGCACGATTAAGGAAAAATTGTACATCATCTGATTTATTTTGTGAAATTTCTTCAAATGTGTTAAATTTAGAAATTATCGATGTTCTAATTGTAATTAATTGAGAAATATAGGGAAATATAAGTATAGATATTACCAATAAAGGTACCAGCCTCCGTAATAAACCCAACATAACTTACTATATATGGGTAAAGCAATCATGTTAATCAATTCGATGTAATCAACACAATATTACATAAAATTCTCAACAATCAAAAAATTTCACAATTGATAGCATGTTGAAGGCTCAGCGTATTTTTTAAATATTTTTCATTTCTTATTGTCAACATTGCTACACATTATTTTAAACTGTTTGCTACCATTTTACAATGTAGTTTGTATACACTTATAGTAGAATAATGTTTGATACATACTGTTTTTGACCTTATAGTAATATCACTTATAAAGTAATCACAGATAAAAAGACATATACTACATTCTCCTAACAGAATAAAAGACAAGTAAAAAAAAGTAGCAAACATCGTAGAAGATCATAGAAGATTTAAAGGAGTTTTAAATAAGAGTTAAAGGAGGGGTATGTAATTCTAAATGATGTGACCTTTACATTATTATAATGATTGCCCCCCTTTGAAGATACTGTGTATAAAAGGGCAACAATTTCTTCTGTTTGTGCCTTTTTGCCTTTTTGCCTTTTTCATTTTTATTCTGTTACTGCTATTCTCTCTTCAAGTACGGTATTATTCTGTTACACAAGAATGTTATAAATAGTAGACTAAGCATCATAAAATCCTTTGTAAACGCTGCAACCTTGACACTTTTTATTTCTTATTATACATATTTCTTCACAAACCAATACAATACTAAGTTATAATGAACTTCAAACATCAATTAATTGCTATCATTTTATTATTTACTACTGGTATTAATACTGCATTTATCAAAAATACATCTGATATTTGGAACAATAATACAAACTTTTCTTTGGTCTCATCTAGCTCAATAAGTAATGAAATTTTTAATTCAATGGCAAGGGCTGCTGATTATGCTTCTCTTTCATATGTTACAAAGAATAATTTACTTAAATTAGGTGATTTAAAGAACGCTTGTTTATGTACATTATGTTCTGATTCTTATTTTGGAGTTACTGTTGAAAAAGTTTATGCTGGTGTTGTTTCTGGTGTGATCTTTAAAGATGATTATAGAAGAGAAATTATTCTTTCAATAAAGGGTACAACTACTAATACTGAATGGTTATTGGATTTTAATTTTGCTCCTGTTCCATATCATCCTTTAAGTAAAAGTAGAAGTGGTTGGAAGAAATATTTTGGTAATAATAAGGAGTGTCAAGATTGCAGCATTCATAAAGGATTTTATGATGCTTCAAAAGTAATTTATGACAATCTTTTCCCTACTTTGCTGGAATTATCGAAGGAAAATTCAAATTATAAAATTGTTTTAACTGGACATTCATTGGGTGGTGCATTAGCACCTTTCATTGCGACAGAATGTTTATTGATGGGTAAATTTCCTACAGTTGTTACATTTGGTGCTCCAAAAATAGGGAACCCTAAATTTTCATCATGGATGGATAAAATCTGGCAAACAAAAAATAATTATGCATCTTTAGAGGCTGGATATATTGGTGATAAAAATCCTTCTTATTTAAGAGTCACCCATAGAGGTGACTATGTTCCACTTGTTCCAACCCAACAAATGGGTTATAAGCATTGTGGTGTTGATGCTTACTTTAATCTAAATGGTCTTCCATTTGATATATCACAATTGGAGTTAAAAAATTCTCCTGATAGAGATATGACTAGTGAAGAATTCAATGAATTTAGCAACAGCATTAAAGAATATAATAGAGTTCCAGATACACATTTACTATACTTTATCAAAATGAATCAATGTTGAGTTTTCATATCTCGATTCGAAAAGTTCTTGAGTTCAACTTTTGATGTTTCAAATAAAAAACCAATACTATTAATATGTCAGTTTCACTTGGATATTATAAAAAATTTTTAACAATCACCTAACTTCTGTGGATGATCCTAATAAAAATGTAAGCTAATCTAATTTTTGTTTTTCTATAACATGTTATCTATATTCTATAATACACACACATTATAAATTCTCACCCTTTTTCAAGATTGGAAGTGATTTTTCATCAGCACGCAAATGAATATCGACAATTCCTTCAATTCCCTTACTCAGCACTCCCCCAATTGGTTTATACTTTTCATTTGTGAGATAATCAAGAACAGCATCTATATTTTCAACAACTTGAATTCCTGTCATTTTAGAATATCCAACAATAATTGATAATGATGGACCAATAGATGGAACAAAAGTTGTATTTTTACACCATGATTTGATTTGTGAAAGGATATATTCAGGATCTACACGTTCATCTGACATTTTACCTGATTTTTTAGATTTAACTAATTTTGCATCAACATCCTGTGGTGCCATTTGTAACATTAATGGGAAATTTTGTGAAGTTTTACAGAAAACTGTTGGACCCAGTAATTTTGGTAATAATGAATGTAATCTATTATCAGTTATAACTATATCATATTCATAATGAGTTTTTAATGCAGCCTTATTTGTTCCTACCATTGATTTAAACTTCTTATAACCAACAATATCTGTAAATGTATCAGTTGTAACAGATTCTTTATCATTTAATGGAATACGATAAGTATCAACTGGATCTTTTGTAACTAATAAAATTGTTGTATTTCTAACACTACGTAATCTATTTGGTATAACTATCATACGCCTCGTGTATTCCCTCGTTTTACTAGTTGGTAAAAGTGTACTTAATTGTAACATTATTGGTTCTGATGTTTTACCATCTTTGTTTAATTTATATATCTGTGCTTCTGCTGCAAGTAATGCTTTTTCCCTAAGTGATTCAGTTAATACTTTATATTCATATTCTTTCTTTTCTTTCAATTTCTTCTCTTCAACAACTTTCTTCTTTAATATCCCCTTTTTACCCATCTTTAATCTATGTTTTGCTAATAAGGAATCATTCAATCGATGCATGCAATGTACTTTTTCAAACTACTGAAAAATTATTTGAAGGAAAAAAAATTTTAGGAATCTGCGCCGCAAATAAAGAAAATTTATCTTATCTCAAAATGGCGCAGTTATCGAATGTATTTCGACTTAATCTCATCGAAAAGAAGGTTTTCAAATTTATATCTATTGTCATTTGCAATAACCTTCAAACAAAACCAACTCATCAAACTATTATGGACATAATAAAGTTTATTATAAGATTCTTTTTGAGATTACTTTTTGCAAATGAGATAAAAAACGTAACTGAAGTAGAGGAATGTTTTTACAGATTATCCAATCATACATCACTTTTATCTACAATGTCAGAACCTTCAATTTCCTCAATTAAACATAACCCGGTCCTTTTATGGCATGGAATGGGTGATTCATATAATTCACATGCAATGCAATGTTTAGCTAATACTATAAAGAAAACACATCCAGGTATTGAAATTCATTCAATTTACATAGAAGAGGATGGATCAGATGATAAATCTGCATCAGTTTGGGGTGATGCATTGACTCAAATTGGTAAAGTATGTGATCAAATAAAAAATTTACCATATGATGAAGAAACAGTTTTCAATGGTATGGGATTTTCACAGGGTGGATTGTTTATTAGATCATTAGTACAAACTTGTGATATTAAATTTAATAATGTTATTGCAGTTGGTAGTCCACAGAATGGATTTGCTGATTTACCTGAATGTGAACCAGATAATATGATGTGCAAAACTAGAAATAAGTTGATTAAAAATAGTCTCTATACTGATTACATGCAAAATAATAATATTCAAGCACAATATTTCAGAGATGTTGAACAATACGATACCTATCTTGAAAAATCAGCTTACCTCAAATACGTTAATAATGAATTATTCAAGGATCTATCATATTACGAACGATTGACTGCATTGAATAAGTTTGTGATGGTTTTGTTTGATCGAGATGATACTTTGGTACCTAAAGAAACTGCTTGGTTCTACGATATTGACAAGGTTACCGGTCAACTTATTCCATTCAATCAAACAGAATCATATAAGGATGATTTATTAGGACTAAGAAAGCTAAATGAAGAAAATAAAGTAGACTTTCTCAGTATTGATGACCTTCATTTAAGACTGTCAGAGGATGATGTTATCTATTTGGCTAAAACCTATCTTTGAACGAATAATTTTTATTTTAATACTTTACATAATATAATTAGCTATACAGTTAGTAAATCAATCAATCAAACTCAATATCAGAGTCTAGAAACCCTAACACTTCTTTAGGATTTAGATGAATATCCGTCGTTGATGTCATTACCGTATCTTCAAGATTTTCAATCGAACCATTTGAACTATCAAATGTCTTCTCATAAAATTTACTCTCGTGGGGTTTCACTCTTTTGTTTGAAACAATAGTCGGCAATGTACTAACTTTTGGTAGTTCCAGATTAGTTATAACAACATCTTCAACAGACTGAATACAATTTCGGTTTGGATTAATTACTTCAACATTCTTATTCTCTATCTTTTCCAATGGTTTCTGTTTAGCAATTCGTACAGCAGAAGCAATATCAGTGGTATTCTTCACTTCATTCGGGGTCTTCGATAGTTTACTTCTCTTAAAATCATTTTTCTTTGGAATCTTTTGAACTCGTTTACGTGATGAAAGTACCTTATCTAAAGCACCATCAAAGGAATCACTAAAATCATCAGATTCATCTTCACTCATGTCCAAAAGTTTACTTTCATTAGAATTAACTGGTTTGCTTACTTTGAATGCATCATTGAAATATTTGGATGTTTCAAGTCTTTTGAATTTGATTTCAAAATTACTCTTTTCGTTCACTGCACTATTGGTTATTTCTTTTAGCGGTATTCTTTGTTCAAATCTTTTCAAAAATACAGGGAGTTCGGCAACTTTAGGACTATTCTGAACTGTTGGCTTTTTACTCAACAATTCATCATCACTTGATGACTCAATTTCTTCATATGATGAAACATTATTTGCACGTTTATCTAATTCCATAAATGAATTTGCAGCTGATTTACTTTTAGCACTTAATAAACTCAAGTCTAAAGTATTCTGTTTTGCTGCTTTAGCCTTTGTTTTAGCTTCATACTCAAATTGTTCCCTACAACACATATGACGACATTTACTTTTATCTTTACATGCATGCTTGCATGATTTAACTTTATTTGTGGGTATACCTTCTTTGCAACAAATATGACGACACTTTTGTTTATCAACACATTTATGTGCACAATCCATAAAGCTGGGTTCAGTACTTAAACTGGTATCACTAGTTTCAACTTTTGAATTTTGAATATCCATTTTTGGTGTACGATTTTCTTCTTTTTTAGTAGTACCAAGAGTACCAACTTTATTATCACTATCATCCAAAAGTCCTAAAGCAATATCATCAGCATCGTCAAAAACGAAAGAGCTATTGTTATCATCACTTTCAGCTTCCTCGACCTTCTTTAATGTGTTTCCGGGTTTATTTGGTAAACATAAAACTGCTTTGGAAACATCAATTTCACATGATTGACCTACTGCTGCTATTTCATCACAATTAAAATGTATCTTCACATAATCTGATTTATATTTTAAGTTAATTTTTAGGGTAAATCTTTTACCACCCACTAACTTCTTTAGTGGAAGTCTACGGAAATCAAATATTTCTCCACCGACATCTGTTAATACATTAATATGAACAAAACAACCATTCCAAACAAATGATATATTATTATCTTTATTTAATAAATCAACATAAACTTCAAATTCAACTAATCCATTATTATTTATTTTCAAGTTTTCCACTTTTAAACTTAATTCTGGCATATTAGTAATACTCTTAGCAATTTTCTGTCCTGCACCAGGTTTTAAACCTAAATAATATTCAAGTTTATCTCTTGGTAATTTTTTCAATTGAGCAACCGTTGTTATATGTTTATTCATTAATTTTTTTGCATATGCTAAACCAATACCATCAAATTGTTTCAAGACTAATGATGTATTTTCCCAACTTTTTGCACAGATACATCTATTAAGTTTTAACATCGATTGTAATGAAATTGAATCTTTTTCAAATACTAATATCTCAATTGCTGCTTTGATAATTCTTGGCAAATTCTTAAATACCATTAATTTTTCTGATACAAATTCATGATGTAACTTCATACTTCCCTGGTACATTGGATATTCAATTCCACCAAGTTCATACTGAATAATTATAGAAACTTTTTCAGCGGGTGTTTCAATTTTATTACTATTTGGTAAAGGCTTAAACATCAATGGATTCTGATTAATTTCCTTATATAATTTCCTTTGTGGCATTTTTATTCTAAGATTATCAAATTCATGTGATTTTGATAATAATGTTAAACAATCACCTAATGAAATTTGATCTTTTCTTTGAATAATATTCTTGATGGTTTCATATAAAACATAACTCTTACTCAATGCATTACCATAAACGGTACAAACAAATTGTTTATCAACAGTTTCAATTATTTTCTCCCTTATTAATTCATCAATCACATCTTTCAAATAAATTTTAAGTTGAACTTCTAATGGATGATTGGAATTAACTTTTGATAAAATTGAAGGGTAACCCGTAGGATTTTGCATATAACGTTGATAAAAGAATGTTGATTGTAACCAATTAAAAGCGGATTCTAATGATGTGATAGTTTTCAATGTTATTTCTGCAGTAACATTTTCATAAATATTAAGATGTAAAGAACTTTCTAATTTTTCTGTACCTTTAACTAATCTTAGGTATCTGTCCTTTTGTGATGAATCTGTCATTATAACACATGCACCTTCTGTTTCAAATTGTGGTCTACCAGCTCTACCCATCATTTGCATTAAATCAAGTTCATTATATTCTTCCATTGATTCATTATTCCAAACTTTTGTTCCTTTGATAATGACTAAATATGCAGGTAAATTAACACCGACTGCAAGTGTTGATGTTGAACATAATATTTTAATATTTCCCTTAATGAAATTATCTTCAATAAATTTTCGTTCATTTAAATTTAGTCCAGCATGATGATATGCTATACCTTTTTGAATCAACTCTGAAATTTCTTTACTTATACCAGAAGGAATATTTGGAATTGAATTATTAAAATTAGACATCGTGTAATCTTTCAGTAAAAACTTAGCAGTTGCAATTGAACTATTTCTAGTTGGGCAAAAAATCAAAACTGGCTTGTTTTTAGAATGTAGTTTAAGAACTTCAGGTAACTTACCATTCAAGAACATTTCAAATTTAAATGGATTTGAAGTTCCAGCAGTTTTATACCCATAAACAGTTTTATTCAATTTAACAGCTCTATATGAATCATCATAAACTAATGTTTGTATGTTACTATTATTATCTCCACCCTTTGAATGTCCCAACCAATTAGAAACATCATAAATATTTGGAACTGTTGCACTTAAAGCAATTATTCTCAAATTCAATGACATTGTTTTCATTCTTGTAATAACAACTTCTAAACTAGTACCTCTTTTTTCTCTTAAAAAATGGATTTCATCAACAAGTAATAATTTAACCAAATCCAATAATTTACTGTAATCTGACCATCTTCTAGTTAATGCATCCCATTTCTCTGGTGTACAAACAATTAAATCTGATTTCTTAACAGAATCAAGTTCAACAAATGATGAATCACCAGTAAGTAAACCAACATTACAATTTAATGATTTAAATTTATCACACCAATCATTATATCTTTCAGTACATAATGCCTTAGTTGGGGCCATATATAAGATTTTTGAATTTTTAATATTATAATCTGGATTATTTAATTTAAGTGTTAATAATTTGATAATTGCTAATTCAAATAAAACAGTTTTACCAGAACCAGTTGGACTTGAAATGACACAATTATTATTAGTTTTGTAAATTTGTTGGAATGATTCCGATTGCATTTTATTAAAATGTGTAAAGGGGAAAATTGATCTATATCTTTCAGGTATTTGATTAACATTTACATTGCTTAACCTATTGCCATTATTATTTGATTGTGTCGGAGTGGGTTTGATGTATTTACTTCTATGATTATTATGATGGTGATTTTGTGTTGAATTTTCAAAATCATCAGAAACATCACTACTTATCAGTGAGATTTCATCTATATTAATATAATTAGTTAGTAACAGTTAAGAAAAGGTCAAAATTAAAAGCAATACAGTCAATTCATACGCTGTAAACTACTCTGATACTCCATGAATACCCCGATAGTTTCTTTGACCAGATATAGTAAAGAAGCACTGATAAAGTGGCAAAAAGTAATAAGAAATCCTAAAGGGGGAATAATTAATATCCTGAAAAAGTAAAAGTGCGGATTCTGATGCTCAAGCTTAACATTGAAGCATGTGGCAATTGTGAAAAGTTGTTAATTTAAATTCTGATTACACCTGGTTTAATGTTATTCTTTTGTTTATTAGATAAAGTTGTTCGAGAAACAATAGAGGTAAGTAATATTAAGAGATATAGACTGTCCAATTGAATTGTAGTAAGTTTTTTTATTTTATATTATTTTACTATAATAACTAATACTCAATTATAGGAAATATTATGAGTGATGATCAATATGGAGGTGATGAAGAGTTAGAGTATGAGAGTGATGATGAACACATTGAATTGGTTTATACAGAGAGTCAATCCGGTAAAGTGAATGAAGTACCATTGATTGATGATGTGGGATATGTGGAGGTGATTGATGAGTTTGAGGCGGAGGAAGAAGAGCCCGAAGAAGAACCAGAAGAAGAACCAGTAGAAAACATAGAGGAAGATCCATTTGTTGAAGAAATTCCTTCATATATTGGAGAAGTTGATAATGAAAATACTTTTAAACATGAAGCTGAAGAACAAGAATACTATGAAAAACAATTTGAAGAAGAATTTAAGGAAGAATTAAAGAATAATAATGATGTTGAGGAACAAACTATCGTTACTGAAGTTATTGATGATTTTAGTGAATCTGAAGATGAAGGCGAAGGGGAAGTCGAAAATAAAGAGTATGAGAATGAAAATAATGGAGAAGTGGAAGTTACTACTAGTAATGGTTTAAATATAGGGCAAGATAGTATACTTGAAGAGAAGGATAGTAGTGAAATTGATGATTTTAAAGAAATGGAGAAAATTCCAGTATATCTTGATTTTAGTGATTTATTTGGCGATAAGGATAATAATAATAACAATAATGATAATAAACAATTAACATATGAGAAGGAACAAATAAGTATTAATTTTGATTTTATGAAATTATTTCAACCAAAATGTCAAGAGGATGAATTATACTCTGAATTCGATTCATTATTTAATGAATTATTTGAATGTATTGAGTTAAAATTTAGTGAAATTTTCAATAGATTAAAAGATTTATTAAATATTAATCTTGATATTATTAATATTGAATTAATTTTTACTGATTTAAATAATTTTGAAATTGAATCAGATTTAAATTTTGCAAATGAAATAAATTTTAGTGATATATTAAAAATATTTTATGATTTAAGGAATCAAACACCTAATGGATTAGAACTTTACAAGATATTTTCTATTAGAGTTATGTTAAGTCGAAGTGTTAGGGAACAGTTTCTTGTTTTAAAAAGTTTATCAATAATAGAGGGCACTAAATTAGAAAATTTAGGAGATACAATAAGGAAAAGGGAAGGTGATTATGAGATAGACTGTACTAATAATAAAAAGATTAAGAGTAATGATGGGTTAATGTAGTTTTTTTTATAGTTTTTGTATAATGAAACCTTTTTAAATTAATTAACAATGATAATTATTTTTTTGTTGTACTATAGAAAGAGAGTATTGAGAGTTTTTTATATTTATATAAAAATATCACAATTAAGCAGCAGTTAATCTCTTTTGGGAAGAAATTCTACCTAATTGTCTTCTAGTGAAAGCAACCTTCTTCTTATCTGCAGCCTTTGCAACGGATTCTTCTTCTTCAGTAACAATAATTTCAATATGAGATGGAGAAGATTGGTAAGCATTAATTCTACCGTGAGCTCTGAAAGTTCTTCTTCTCATCTTTGGAGCTTGATTAACTTGAATGTGAGAGATAACTAATTTTGAAGCATCTAAACCTTTTGCTTCAGCATTTGCTTGAGCATTAGTTAATAAACCTTGAATGAATTTAACTGACTTTTCTGGCCATCTTGCCTTAGTAACACCAAATTCCTTTGCTTGAGCGGTTCTACCAATAGAATGGTTGAATCTTCTGAATGGAATTGCTCTTTCATGATCAAGAACTTGTTCTAAATATTTTTGAGCTTTTTCTAATTTCCAACCAGAGACAGCTTGAGCGGTTTCTCTAGTGTTCTTGAAAGAGACTCTTAAGTAAGAACCTCTTGCAGAAGCAGATTTAGCTGGGTTTGAAGGAACTGCTGCGTATCTAGCCATTGTTGAGTGATAGTATTCAAAGGGAAATTAAATGAAAATAATTAAATGATAATTTAATCAAGTAAATTATTCAAAATACCAGAGGACAAAGGTAATTTTTTCACCAATATTCCTCCCTTCTACAAAGGTGAGAAACACATAGTTAGTTAGTATGAAAAAGTAAAGAAAAAAAAATTAAAGTAAGATATCATCTGTACACCAAAATTTATTGTTTTTTTCATTTGGCTGGGGTGAGGGTGTAGCTGTTTTTATAAACACAGTCACATTATTGTTAGTGTGTGGTGCGAGGGTGGTATGCTTTGTTTTTTTGTTAGTTTTTGTAAAAGTGGTATTACGTAAGGATAGTTTCTAGTAGCTTGAAAACAGTTTACGTAATGATAAAAAGAACTTTCCCCCTAATATTTCCGAGGAATAATAAGGAAAGAGATTAAAATTTTCCGAATAAAGGGGTACTCTCTTAGTATAATAAAGGTAACCTAAGGAAAAATGATTTTCAATAGATAGAGACAATACTGTATCAAAAACTACAACAAAATTTTACATAATTACAATGGTCAACACACTCCAACTTTTTAGATTATATTACTTGTCAGACAGCCACCCATTCCCATCTTAAAAAATCACTTCCGAAGAAGTACATTAATTAAGACAAAGATCATTGCTCCTTTATTTACCTGTTGAAAAAAGGAATAAAAAATGACTTTTGGGGGTTCGTAAATTATCCAGATGACTAGATTACTAAGAATCGTAGACAAAACTG
>JAJMAS010000026.1:0-84623 GCA_030565065.1 Pichia cephalocereana | reverse complement strand
TTATAAAAGAAGTAACTAGATTAGTTAGGATTTCTTGTATACACAACTTTTAACATGATTGGATAGAGAAAGATCGCGGCTACAAATGTGATATTTATGAGATACTGGCGAGGCGGAAACCGAAGACTTAGGATTCAGGGAAATTTTCTTAAATCGCTAAAAAACATATTATAAGTAGGGATTAATATAGCCGTTCAATTATATCAATAATATATCATTGAGATAAAAGGCCCCTGTGCCCCGGATCTAGATCCAAGTACATTTTTAACATCCAATATTACTGCATGTGGTATTAGTAGATTTGGGGCAGGTATTAAAAGGTAACTACAAAAAAAAAAGCCGCAATGTAATAATAGATAGATAAATAATTAAAATTGCCTTTTTTTTTTCTATTGTACAGCGATGAGCATTGGAAATAAGATAATATTAAGTAAATTTTAATGTTAACGCCCCAATTATTAATGAATATTATTATTATTATTATTATTATTATTATTATTTTTAAAAGAACTTTCTAGTAGAATCGGGTAGAATACTTTAAATTTGAAAATTAACCGAAATAATTAATTTTAATTTCTTTAATGATAAATTCTATTTAAAGTCTCAAACATCAGCCCTGTTTCAACCCCTGTTTCATTTCCATCTCATCTCGTTTCATCTTATTTCATCTTATATCTATTTTGTATCTTTTGCTAATATTTTTTCATCTTGTTTTCTCTACTTTATTCAAATAAACCTATCTTTAATAGCTATTAATTATTATAGCTTTCTATTATTCAAAAAGCAAAGGCAAAAAAGACGTTGAAAAAACCTGCTTTTTTTTGTATTTGATTTAAATCACATTTTAATAAGCATTCATATATCCGTTCGTTTGCTTATCTTGATTTCCTTTTTGTTTGTTCTTTCAAAGGTTTTGAATTTTCATTTATCTTCTATTAGATTAGTTTTTATCTTTCAGTTTCTTTCTTTAGAAATATCATTTAATGTTCAAAATGAATAATCATTTGAAAAATGGCTTATCGGAAAATAGCCCAAAATGCATAAATAACAATAAAGTTATAACAATACCTCCATTTATAAATTCAAATTCAAGCATAGGAGCTATGAATTTCCCAAATCAAAATCATCAATCAACTCCTCATATGCCTCAACCAGTTAATGCAAATCAATTCAATATTTATGCATTACAAACACCATCTTCATGTTCATCACTTAGCTCATCAAATTATTGTGTTACCCCAAATTCCTCTTACTTAGGTCATTCCAGTTCAAGTTCTTTTCCTTCATCATCATCCAATCATTTTCATGATTCACAATCACCTATACATGATTTTAATTGGGCTAATTATAATGGATTTGCTAACAACAATAATAGCAACATATCAATCCCTCAAACTTTTTCATACTTTCCATCAAATATTTCTGCTCCAATACCAAATAATCATTTTAATCAATACAATCATCTTTTTAGTAAACCTACTGGTTTAGGTATAACTAAAAATTCTAATCCAAATTTAGTTGATAATTCCAAAATTTCAAAATCATCAAAATTAATACTAAAATCTAAATCTAGGTCTCAATCTAAATCAAAGTCAAAAGATTTATCAATTCCAAGATCAATATCAATTTTAGATTTCCCAAAATATGCTGTAACTTCTTCATCTCTATCATCACTGCTTACCCCATCATTATCATCAACTCCAAATTCAATATTACCAACTTCAACTTCATCATCCTCAACTCCTTCATTATCCGCTAATGCTTTATATTTACTTAATTCTTCCTCTGATTGTTCAACTAATAAAAGAAAAAGAAAGAAACATTCTGAAATTGAAAGACATTATGCTTGTACTTTCAATAATTGTACTAAAGCTTATGGAACATTAAATCATTTAAATACTCATATTATGATTCAAAAACATGGTCCAAAGAAATCTCCTGATGAATTTATTGAATTAAGAAAAAAATTAAGAAATAAAAAGAAAAATGAGTCAATAACAATGAAAAACTTAAAATTGAATTCTACTTCAATAGATACAGTTGGTTCAATTTCAAATGATAATATTGATATTAAAAATAGTAAATCTTTATCGATTTCTTCAATTTCAACAGTTTCATCAAATTCATCAATTAAAACACTACCAAATTTTGAACCTGAAACAACATTGAAAAATAATCAAATTCAAGTTCCTTCAATTATGTCCTTAAAATCTTACTCTTTACTACCAAGTTTATCTCAACCTTTAAATTATGACAATAATTATAATCTAACAAACAATAATAACAATGTCAGTATTTATGACGATTCATCATATTTAAGTTATCCAAAATATCCTTGTTATAATTCATTGTCTAATTTTGCAGATTATCCAAGAGCTAATTTAATGAAATTATCTCAATCAAATAGTGATTAAAACACGTTTAGTTGCATATACGTTCTTTTCTTTACCCAAATTGTTTTTAGTTATCAGTTTTCTACGTTTTCCAAATTTTTCGCCATTTTTGCTTTGTCGTTTGTGTGCCGTGTGTATGTGTGTTTTCCTTTCCTATTCGATTCAAATTAATTTACTTCTTATACATGCACCATAATTATATTTTTATTATTTATCTCTTTACTTTTTTTGAATTTTATTTATCTTATATAACAAATTAGGTACATCATTTCAATCTAAATCATTACTTTTCCAAACAAATAATTATATCAAAATATCACGTTTTGGGAAACACTTCACTTCATTGTTTTTCTGTTGAAATGTTGGGAAATATGAATTGTTTGGAGCACTAATAATAGGTAAGTAAAATTGTTTTATTTTACCGATTAATTTATTAGCTTTAACATTTAAAGGTAAGTTCATCATGTCTGCAATTTCTTTTTTAACACCTGAATTACTAACTGTTGATATTTTTTCACCACTGAAAATTTCAACATTATAAGGTTTTAAAGAACTTAAGAAAACTCTATTATCGAAACAAATTTCACCAATTGAATGGTAACTCTCATATTTTTCTTGAAATCTTCTTGGAGGTTCTCTATAAATTGTCAATTTAATATTTGACTCTTTCTGTTTCCATTTTATTAAACAACCAGAAATATTAACAATACCATTTTCAACACGTAAAACATCTTCTATAAAACTATGAGATTTTGAATTTGGTAAAATTACAGAGTTTTTAGAATCAAATGTGGTGAATCTATAATGATACTTAATTTGTGGACTAACTTTCCAAATTTTATTAAATATCCAACGATCTAGAATAATATAATCAGTAACATCAAGAAAAGATTTGTCCTTTATATGTATATCAATGTTTAATGATAATAAAGATATATTGAAATCACATAAAGCGGATATATTATCTTTGATTACCATACCATTATCTAAATCTTTCATTGGTTTATAAATAGTTTTTTCCATTACATTAACAAGTGATTGATGTAACTGTATTATAACATTTTCATTTATTATTCCCGTTTCAACTGCATTCCTCAGTTGATTTCGTTGTGTTAATGATGTATCTTTATTAGTATGATCTTCAAACCATACTAAATCGTTGTCTTTAGCGTAGGTGTATATTTCATCTTTCTTTATATTCAGCATTGGTCTGATAAGATCAATTTGATGTAAATTATATAAATTTGATGGAGTTTCTAATTTCATACCCATTAATCCAAATAGCGTGGAATTAGATTTCAGTCTCAATAAGAAAGTTTCAATTTGATCATTCAAATGATGACCCATAAATAATTCATTAATATTTTCATTTTTACAGTATCGAAACATTAAATTATATCTCAATTCTCTAGCATGTTTCTCTATTTGATTGGGATTAATTTTTTCACTTATTTTCAATATTCTGTGAGTTATAGGATATTTCTTCCTTTCATAAATAACTTTTTGAATATTATATGCCTCTGTAGAACTTTCACTTCGTAATCCATGATCAATAGTGATTGCATGAATATCAAGATTTGAAAAATATTTTTGTCGTAATTTAACTAATAAATCAAGCATTACCATGGAATCCACACCACCTGATAACGCAATACCTATTTTTTTACCATTATTGAATGATCCATATGTTTTCAATCGTTGTATGTTTTGTAGAAACCTATTAAATATCATTGTTAAAGAAATATGTGAATGCATCAACTTCCAGAACTGTTTGTATGGTGATAATTTTTTCGTTTACCTCATCATCAACATGCACATTTTTTAACTTGTGTGTTTTCTCTTTTAGATAGGAGACTACACAAGGTTAAATATTCTATTGATGTCCAAACAGGATGATATAATTAATCAAATGAATATAGAGCTAGAAACTCTTCAAAAAAATATGGAACAACTTGCAAATTTAACTAAGGAATCAGCAACTCAATTTCAAACAATTAAAAAATTTGGAATTCAACAATCAAGTTTCTTCATGAGTGCACATAATGTTTTCCAACAAATGAATGACGAGAGAGAACATAATAGTAAATAAAAATTATAATACCCATCAAATCATTGCTACAAATAACTAAATAAGTAATTAACTAAATAAAAAGAAATTATATATCATCATTATGTAACATAAACATCATAATCAATCCTTTAATTCACCGGATTCAACGACCTTAATTTCAGCCTTTGGTTTACCTGATGGGGTACCGTAACTTTCGACAGTCTTTAAAGTATCAAGACCTTCAGTAATTTCACCAAAGACAACGTGGTGACCATCTAACCAAGGACATGGAACAGTTGTAATGAAGAATTGAGAACCATTAGTGTTTGGACCTGCATTAGCCATTGATAATTGACCTGGTTTAGTATGTTTAATTTCGAAATTTTCATCTTCGAATTTATTACCGTAGATGGATTTACCACCATAACCATTATGATGAGTAATATCACCACCTTGAGCCATGAAACCTGGAATAACTCTGTGAAAAATAGAATCTTTATAACCAAAACCTTTTTCACCAGTACATAAAGCTCTGAAGTTTTCAGCAGTCTTTGGAACGGTTTTATCGAAAAGTTCAAAGACAATTCTTGGTTGCTTTGAGTTGTTAATAGTTAAATCAAAGTAAACTTTTGATAATTGTGCACTTGAGGTGGAGAAATTTCTTTTAACTGCGTTAAACATTGCTATAATATATTTGCTGTATAAATAATATATATTATTAAGAAGATTCTATAAAAGAAAGGTATATAAGGATGTTAATGTTGTTAATATATTAATTTCAATGTTGGAAAAACTGTCATTTTGCAGAAATAGTGGAGGTGAGAATAAAATTCCCGAGATTGGTTAAAGCTAAATTTCCGAGAGGTGTTTCGATTAGGACAACGTTAAGGCTATTCTACTGATAGTATCATCTAATGATATTAAGTTGAGTTCAAATAGTTCAAAGTTTCCAGAAGTGAGTGCTTCAATCATGCCAGGTAGAATATCAACTTTTGATAAATTTGAATTAGAATTAGAACTGTGCAAACTTGGTGCAAAAATTAAGTGTCTATACCATGGCCTAATAATTGATAGACTTTGATCTGTATCTTTGAATACTGTAACAAACATCTTATCCAATGATTTAATCTTAGAATTATACATTTTAATTTTGATAGCTGTTTTGATCTTGTTTAATAGTTTAAACCAAGGATGATCCTGAATAATTTCTTCTTGTAAAGATTGCATTTCTTTGTCAAAAATCTTAGTTAGTTCTAATACATTTTGAATTGTTTCATTTAATTTTCTCATTTCATCTTCTAGTTTTTGATATTCAAATGGGTATGTCATTGGCTTTTCAAGCCAATCTTTAGGGATTTTTTCATATAATTCATGTAAAGAGGTTGATATTAGTTGAAGATAATTATTTGTACAAACATTAATTATTTCATGTTCACTAAGTTCAATAACTAACATTCCAATAAATTGTGATAATAAATTGTGCAATTTCAATTCTGGATCAAAGCTTTTCAACAATTCAAGATTATCAAAATCAGAGTTATAATATGAAACGGGGTCATTTTGTTCATCTGGTTTAAAACCAATATTAATGGAAGGAATTCCAAGATGGTTTTGAAAAATAGTATAATCATTGACTTCTTCACTTATCATTTCAATTGTATTGTTATTATACTCAAAATTATCAAGTAAACTTTCATTATTATTAATTAATATTAAATCCATAACTTTTTTCAAAACATTGTTGAATAATGGATTAGAGTTAATTGAAAATTTATTTCCTCTGATATTATCAAAATTAATATACACAAAACAGTTATTAATCAATCTCTGTGCATAATATTCACCATATTCTGTTGATCCTAATTGTCCATGATTTGAACCATCCCATGAAATTAGTTTAATAGTTCTCAAAGGTTTCCAATTTGATTTGACTAATTCATTAAATCCTCTAGCAATTTCAAATAGTCCAACTTCTCCATTACTTATTCCACCTAATCCACTAATTACATCTCTTGATGTACCTATAATAATCTCTTCATCTGTTATAATACCAGGTATTTCCATTATGATATTATATATTGGTTTAACACCATAATCAATTTTATTAATTAATTTGATTGAATGATCAACACTTGGGCCTGGGGTATACTTAAAATTTTCCAAATTTCCTACCCAATTCAAATTTGGCCCCAAACCATTGAGTTTAGTTAGCAATGGCTCAACTTCTGTAAAGCTAATTGGTAAAATTGGTATATTTGGTATAGTTTTAGGATTTTTTAATCTTTTATGATCTTGAAAAAGATACGGCGACCAACCAGGAGTTGTTGGATCTCCAGGTTGATAATAAATATAATTTGAAGTAAATTTATCAACTTCATGATGATTTCTTGAATATCCTAGGGGAAAATTCATATATCCATTCTTTTCTGTGAATTTCCCATCATCAAATGGATCATTATACATTATAACACCAATTGCACCATTTTTTATGGCATTTTCAGCAACTAAACTTAAATGTGTATCCTTACTATAACGAACAATGAAAATATTTTTCTCAATTTGAATATTGTTTTCCTTTAGAGTATTATAATCTTCACTTGTACCATAATTAACATAAACATAATTACCTTCAACTGTACCACTTTTACTATATGGAATATATGATAATGTATCCGATTCTTTTAGATGAGGTTCAAAAATTATTTCCTTTGTCTTTTCATTAAGTAATTGAATTCTAGTATCAATTGGGGCCCCCATATAAACATCATATTTTTCCGTATTTATATTTAGATAATCAAAAGTTTCTGCATAATTTTCTATAAATTTATGATGTTTGCCGGTGTAATGAGTATTTTCATTATAATGCTGTAAATAATTATTTATTTTAGAATTATAGTGTAATTGATTAATATAGATTCTCGATATATCATCAAATGTTAGACTACCGCCATACAATCTTCTTAAATCACGATCTAGGGAAGTTCTTGGTAAAAATATTAGGTTAAATATGAAAATACAGAATATACTGAATATTGAAATTGCAAAGAATCTTCTTCTTTTAATTTGTGAAATTGTCAAATCTCTTAGATATGTCACTTCTTCAATAATTGATTCAGCGATACTCGGACAGCCATGCGAATTTATTCCATTTGGTTCATTAATATGATTATATTCAATATCACCACTATCCTCTTCAGGAGTTTCAGGTAATACTATATAAGATTGTTGTTGAGGTTGAAAAGAAGCATTTGATCGTATTATTTTTGAATTATTTGGTTGAAAAATATATGGAGACTCTAATGATGTTGGATCAGTTAAAGATGTTGGATCATCCTTATATTGTTTTAAACTTGATTTTGATGATATAAGGGATAATCGAGAATTTGACTTATATTTATTCAGATTATTATAAGATGATAATAAATTAGTATTTGACATTGAAGCAAATTTAAGAGATCTTAAAAGTAAATCATCATCATCATCACCTGGTAATAACATCATTTTATCAAGTAAATGTTGCTTTATTGAAGGATCTTCATCAGGTTCGGAGACAATCGGAGATAGTAAAGGATGAATTTGTTCAGACGCATTTGAAATAGTATTTAATGAGTCTGTAGTTGAATTAGTTACAATATTCAAATGTGGAATATTGCCTTTACGTTTTGAAGAGCTCATAATTGATAAATTTGTGCAATTGAAAGGTAGATATAATTGATGACAAAGAAAAGTGAAATCAATTGGTGTCTGTTCACTTTTTAGGGAAGTTTTCTTTATCTGCTGATGAAATATTTAAAAAAAGAAAACCAATTATAGTTATTACGTAATTGTAATAAATATTTTCACGTGACTAATCAATTTTTACAAGAGACGCGACTATATTACGTAAAATGCTTTAAGTTTTATAAATACACATGGCCAACAACAATAAATTAGTGACATAAGAAATGACAGGATATTTTTAGTTGAGTCAAAGCATTGAGGGTTTCAGTGGCAATCTTTAATTGTAATTGAGTTTATAGTAGTACATCAAACTTTTAACTCTTCTAGAATCTTCTCTTGTGTTCCTCCATTTACATCTTTAACCTCCTATTAATAACTAAAATAATTCAACCATACTCTACCTATTCCAAAATACTTTCGAATAATAAGTTTGCTGTTCAACTTCGACCCCATCATTATTTCACTGACCTTATCTAGACTTTTTGACGATTTATTCTAAATCTCCCATTTTCATTTCTGTTTCTATTTATTTACCTATATCATCTCATCTCATTTTATCTCTGCATTTGCATTTATTTAACATATTTATTTGAAAGGTTTAATTTATTTTGGGATAAATCATCATCATCAAATATTACTTATATTCAAACAATTTCCCTTCTTTTTATTGACTAAATCAAGACCTTGACAAAATAACGGAAATATAACATTATAGTCACTTAGCAAAAAAAAATAATGTCAAATTCAGAATCTGACTACCATAAATATCTTCAAGGTGATCTCTTAAATAACCGATATTTAAGAGTTAATAGTCTTAATGAGGGTTCATTTGGTGTTGTATCAATCGCTAAAGATACTCTAAATGGATATAAGTTAGTTGCTGTCAAATACAATACTGGAAAATTATCAGATTTTGAAGCTTATAATGAAGTTAAACCAAGAGACAATATAACTAATAAATTAGCTTCTGTTAATACCGAAGTTAAATCATTCAGTTTAGATTCTAAAACTAAATCATATGTCAATTTAACAACAAATTCAGCATTTTCAAATACAAGTGTTTCAAGAAATAAAGATGTTAGTAAATCAATTGTTGAAAGAGAAACAAAACAAGAAATTTTAATGTTGAAAAAAGTTGATAGTCATCCGAATATTACTAAATTGATTGATTCATTTGGTACTTTTATGGTTTTAGAATATGCTCCAAGAGGTGATTTACATGATGCTATTCAATTAGGTATTGCCCCAGTTGCAACTGCTGATGTTATTGATGTTTTCATGCAATTAATTAGTGCCGTTGAATATTGTCATAAAAATGGTGTCTATCATCGTGACATTAAACCTGAAAATATCTTAATAAATGATGATTGGTCAATTAAATTAACAGATTTTGGCTTAGCAACTGATCGCTTAATATGTACAGATTTTGATGTTGGTAGCGAACGTTATATGGCACCAGAATTATTAGAACATTCAGATATCAATAGTTATGCTGCTGATAAAGTTGATATTTGGGCTTTGGGTATTTGCTTATTAAATATCGTCTTTGGTAAATCACCATTTAGATCAGCAAGTTCAAAGGATAAAATGTTTTTACATTTTGCCGCAAATAGAGAAACTTTGTTTGACATTTTCCCATTTATGAGTTATGACCTCTTTTCTGTCATGATTCATTCATTAACAATTGACCCGGCTAATAGAGATTTAGAAATGATTAAACAAAGTTTAAATAATATTGATGTTTTAACTTATGATTATGAATTCGAAGAAGAAGTTGAAGATTCTAAAATCAATGATTTGTTAAATGATAATGAAAATGATGATCAAACTGAAAGAAAATATACCAGTAGTATTCAATCTAATGAAAATGAAAAATCCAAATCTAGTAGCATTTCAACTACGAACCGTTCAAACTCCAAACATATACCTGCTATTAATATTGTGCGTGATGATAATATGTTTTCTATCGATAGTATTATTGGTGAAGATGAATTGGATGAATTGGATGATATGTTTGATATTCCTCTTTTTAAAGATCAAAAGCAGAAAAATTCAAATGCTTTATCTAAACCAATACCTATTAAAAATAAAGAACAGAATGATTCAGATTCAGGATACAAAAAGTATGCTGTCGATACAAAGAGAGTTAGCAAATATGGTAGTATGCTCAATACTTACAACTTATCCAATCACAACAATGAAAATAGAAACAGTCATTTGAGTAATAACAACAACAATAATAATTATAGAGTTAAAAGATGGAATCCAATTCATCGTAAACCGTTACGTATTGCAAACTACAATTATAAGAGCAAATCTCAAAGTGGAAGGTATCGTAATTCATTTAAGGATGACTCTTTTGATTTCAATAGAAAAGATTTCTTTACACCTAAATCCGTATTCTCCCATTATATGGAAAAAGCATACAAAGGTAAACAACAACTTCAACAACATGGAAATTACTATAAAATGTATGGTAATAGTAAGGAAAACAATTTTAAATATTCAAATCATAATAATAATCAAAATTTCAACAGTTCCTCTAATAATCCAATTGAATATGAGAAGGTTTGTTATTCAAACAGAAGAGCATGGCAAAAGAGAAGAAGAAGATCAAGTCATGCATATAATAGTAATAACAATAATAATAACAATAAAAATAAAATAAATTACAATAAATCTAACCTTCTCAAGCCAAATAACAGAAACTTTGGCTCAAGTTGGTCAAATAATCATGAGCAATCATCATATAACAATAAAAGATCATCGCATAATCCTAACAATGTTCCACGTGTTTCCAGTTCGTTGAGAGCTTCAATGGACGGGAAATATGTTCCACCTAACTTAAGACTGCATTCATCTATTCTTTTAGGATCTGCTATTGAATCAGATGATGAATCAGACTCAGAAAATGATATTGAAACAATTGATGGAAATCTTGAAGAAAACAACAACAGAACACAAAACAGGGAAAAAGAGAATAAATTTGATAATGTCACCGGATACAGAAAACACAGTAATAGCAATAGCGATGAAAATGATAAGGAAAATAATCATTTTATGGATGATTTCTCTTTTGATTTTGAACAACAGGGCAGCGGAACTTTGAGAAATAGTTCAAACGAATACATATCAAATACTGAAAATAATAACTCTTTTTATCAAATTGAATCCAATGCTATCGATATGTTAACCAAAAGTTTCAATGATACCAAAATGTTTGATGAAAGATTACAAAACTCTAGGGATACATCACTGACTACAACTATATCTAATAATTTTTCCAGTGTTGGATCAAATATCGGTACCAGTCCAAAATCGGTGAAGAAATATGTTCCACCACATCAAAGAAGAAGTTCACATTCTGCAACTGAAACTCTTAATATTAACATTGATAAATACCTAACATCAAAGAATAGTAATCATCATAATGAAGTTAGTATATCTGCTCCTACAAAATCAAGTATTTTTTTCAATAGTTTTTTCAAATCCACAATTCCTAATAATAATGATAACCACACAGCTAATTTAATAGATTCAAATGATGAACAATCAGATGATTTGTTTGATATCGAAGAGAATTAATTTTCATATTCACGATTACATTTCCTAATAAAAAAATAGAAACAAAAGCTAATACAAATATACAAAAAATAACATTCAAACTACTTCTATATAAATTTTGATTTTTTAAAACTTTTTTTTACCCTTTTTTTTAATTTTTTTGACTTTTTTTTCTAGAAAATTATTTATTTATTTTATACATTTAAAGATTATCGAATCGTATAATTTATTTTGCAAGATTAAATAAATGTCTTGCATTCATTTCAACATTATTAGCATAATGTTTTGTTAAAAGAACATTTTCCCATAAAACAGCAACTTCAGTATTTGCTCTTTCAGTTTCATTAACTTCCGGATGATATACACCATTTTGAATTCTATCTTCTGTTGAATATAATGTTTTAATTTCCCCATATTTACCCATCAACTTTTCTAAAAATTTAAGAAGTGCAACATCAGTTTTTTCAGGTAAATGTAAAGAAGCTAAATATAATCTTTTTGTGAATGCTAAAGCTCTTTTACTTGAACCACTCTTACTATTGAAAAAAATCATATTCAAACATCTTAAAAATAATTCGGCTTTAGTTGAGACATTAACTGAAGGTTTAATATTTAATTCATTTGATGATAATGGATCCATTAATCTAAGTGATTTATGAGAAAATTCTATATCTGTGTCTAGTGATAAATTTGGTAATAATGAATATAAATAATCAACGAATTTGTTTAAATCAACGACAACTTTTTTTGGTGGTAAATTTGCAACTAATGAAAATGAAGTCATAATACATAATAGTATTTGTCTTACTTCATTTGCATTTAAATCTTTATTTTGTAATAATTCTTCAGTAATTTCTCTTAATATTTGTAAGAAATCACCCATTAAATCAATATTAACCATATGACCAAATTTAGATAAACTTTCCAATACGGCAGCCATTAATTTAGCAGGTCTTGCCTTTAGAATTTCAAGATAAAATGTGAGTAACATTTTCAAAATTTGTGCTTGATTTTTCTCTCTTTGTTCAGCTGTAACTGCATGTTCAGCATTTTTCATTTCTTGTTCAATTAATTTTCGTTCCTTCAATTGTTTCTTTTGTGTTTTACTCAAATGAACTCTATCCTTCTTTTTCACTTTAACAACTTCATCAGAATGTAATTCTTTAGCATTTGGTTGGTAATCATTTAAAACTGTTAATGATAATAAAATATTAACAACACTCTCATCAACATTAAAATCTCTTCTTCTTATACTTTTAGATAATAAAATGACAATTTCAAGTGAGATATCACCATGTGATGCATCTTCAATTAATAATTCATCAAGTGTATTAACACTCTTTTTAAATACTTTTAGTTCAAATTCATTTTGTGGTCTTTTCATTATTCTTCTGATCAATAGTTTTAGGATTTCTTTTCTAAAATTGAAAAATCTTAAAGATGATGCTAATTCACATGCTGCATTTGTTGCAATAATACCCATTTCAACATCTTGTGGCGATGATTTTGATTGTGTAGAAAATTTTGCTGCCTTTATCATTAACAAATCAACATAATGTTTGTAGTTTAAAACTAAATGTTGTTCAAAGAATCTTAATTTAGCAACTTCTTTACTGACTTTTTCTTTTTTCTCCACTTCAGTTAATGGTCTAATATGATATGATGGTGATATACTTTTGAAAACTGGAACTAATGCTAATATAGCTAATTTTGCAGTTAATGGATTTTTAGAGTTAGACATTTTCCTTAGTCTTGAAAGTTGTAATATATTTTCTTCTGGATCTTCAATTAAAAGTTGTGCCATTTCTGCAATATCTTCCTTAGTTTTAATGATTTTTTCAGCTTGTGTTAAACCTTTATATGAATCATCATCTTCTTCATTAAATTGTTCCTCTTCTTCAACATTATCTTTTTTATCAGAATCATTTGATTCAGCATCTTTCTCATTATCAAAATCAATATCACTTTTATCTTCTTTATCATCATCTGTTTGGTTTTCTTTCGTTTTGATATCTTTTTTAATAATTCGTCTTTTGAAAGTACCATCAGCAGAACGGATTGGTAAACCTTCTTCACCTTCGTCTTCAGGGTTTTTAAAAACTCTTGGTTTTGTTTCATAATCTTCTAATTCTTCTTCTATTTTTTCTTCCTTTTGTTGTTCATATTTACCATTATCAATGTCATCATCATTGATATATTCAACATCTGAAATTTCATTATCATTTTCAACTCTTGAGAAAACTGAAGATTGTAACTTTTGATCTTCATCTTTTCTTCTCTTAATGTTTCTCAATTCAGAAGATCTTTTAACCTTTCTCTTAGCCATGTTTTATGTTTTAAAATTACTGTAATTGTCAAAACTTGAACCACTTATCTATTCTTAATTCTAATGAAATTTTCAGTAAATTTTCCATGTAATGAGAAAAAAAATTTTTGTTTGAAAAAAATGAAGCATTACGTAATACAAATAATTGTAAGTAAGTCTTACGTAAACGTCACGTGCAAACAAAATCGGAAAACACTGTTCCTCCGATAACTTATAATAATTATTAGGCCATTATTATTGTGATTAAAATTAATAGTATATCTCCTCTTTACGTTAAATTTGGTGGGTATACAATTAGGAGCTGTTTATTCTTAAGAAAGGTTTGCTTTTGAAAAAATATTTACACTTTTAGACACTGCTTATACTACAATCCCAATGTTTAGAGCAAGAAGTATACTAAAATCTGTTAATGTATCCTCTAAATTTGTCGTAAGACAATCTAGATATTTACAAAGTTCAAGAAGTATATTAGCGGCAACAATTTTTGATATGCCTGCAATGTCTCCAACTATGGAGTCAGGTGCAATTGTTGAATGGAAAATTAAAGAAGGTGAACATTTTAATTCAGGTGATTCATTACTAGAGATTGAAACTGATAAATCTACTATTTCTGTTGATGCTATAGATGATGGTATTTTAGCTAAAATTATCTTACCTGATGGAACTAAAGATATACCTGTTGGTACACCAATTGCATTTATGGCTGAAGATGGTGATGATATAAACACTTTAGAATATCCTTCTCTTGATGCAAAGAATACAGCAAAGGCTACACCAACCCTAGAAGCTACACCAGATCCAAAAGCAACCTCAACTCAAGCTGCAAAGGAACCTGTTGCACAACCAAAAACTATTTCCGAACCTAAAAAAACATCCCATTCGGAAGGAAGTATATCAAATACTGCCAACCCAAGCCAAATTTTCTTCCCATCTGTTGAACTTTTATTGACTGAAAACAAAATCTCAAAGGAAGATGCTTTGAAAAATATACCGGCAACTGGCCCTCATGGTAGAATTTTAAAGGGTGATGTTCTTGCATATTTAGGTAAAATTTCAAAAGATCTTAATTCATCAATTGCTTCATATTTAGAGAAAACCTCACACTTAAACTTATCTAATATTGAATTAAAAGAACCAGAAGAATCAAAATCTGAATCATCATCTTCTAAATCATCATCTTCTAAATCATCTGCTCCAACACCTAAACCAAAAGTAGTTGTTTCTGAAACCTTCCCTGTTAATATAGAAGTTAGATATCCTCAAATGAATGCATTCAAATCAGCACTTTCTGAAATCATCGAAATAACTGAACATCAAGCTTATGCTGAAAATATTATACCTGCATCAGATTTAGATGATCCATTATTTGATGAAATTATTGCACCAGCAAGAAATGCTGATCGTTTTACTGTTAGTTATAAATTAATTACTGATGATTGTGATGTTGAATCATTAGATCTTGAATTAACATTAAACGAAAAATGTTTTGATGCTAAAGATAGAGCAGAACTTTTCGTTAAATATTTTAAGGCTAATCTTGCTGAATTTTTAAAAGATTCAGATAAATAATTATAGATTGTATGTCTATCATTTTTTATATACACTGTGTATCAATTAATTCCAAGATCCCAAAAAAATTCACGTATCGAATTTTGTTGATGTACGGACCCCAAAATTTATGCTTCAAAGGCGAAGGATCTTCTTTTCTTTTGAATATATTTTATATCAACGATACAACGTATATATATCAACCGAAGTGATACATGACAGAGTCGGCTTTAACATTTAATGGGATAGTGCCCTTGATACCTGATATACTGGTGGATCATTTTAGTTTACTTCACACAAAAAACGCCACATCAAACTCAATCAAATATTGTTTTGTTTCACACGGTCACTCTGATCACTCTAAAGGTTTAGACATACAACTTACAAATCTCACCAATCCAGTTAAAATACTACTAACGGAGACTACAAGAGATTTGATACTTGCTCATAGTTCAACTTCTAATTCATTAAGGCGAAATTTAGCAAATTGTACAATTGTATCAATGAATAAGACAATAGAGCTAGAACCTAATTTAAAATGTACTTTCATACCGAATTTCCATTGTCTTGGAAGCTGCATGATTTTCATTAATGATCAAAGGCCTAAATCTGGTGTTATTGTGAATGATATTAATGTCTTATATACCGGTGATGCAAGATTCGAAGATACAGTTATATCATCATTCAAAACTAGCAGTGTTTTGTCACCTTTTATTTTCGGACAGAAAAAATTGGATATCTTATATCTGGAAACAACTTTTGCATATAGAGGTGTAAATATAGAGATACCCGAAAATTTAAATGGGATTCACCAGTTGATTGATTTGATAAGTTCATATCCTAAAGGTACACATTTTAGACTCCCACAACTAACATACGGATTTGAGGAAGTTTGGCTGAAAGTTGGTGAATATTTTGGTAATAAGTGTAATATTTACATAGATGATAAATTGAGGAAATTATTTGCAGCATTCAACAGAAAAGGTGATATATACTACGAGTAAGAGAAACGAGTGAATGTAATTGATACTATAGATATGTTGAACATGATGTTGGAAAAACACAATGATGATGCAGAGTATACGTTTTTTATAGGTTATGTGAAGAATGATTTGGTAAAAACTAAGAAACCCATGATCAAAATAACACCTGCTATAGATTTGTCTAAATCTGATTACAATGAGGTTTATTTAGATAAAAGGGAAGACGAGTTTCATGATATATACCCGACATCAGAAGAAAGTGATACCTGGGAAGGAATTTTTTGGTCTTATGGAAATAAACGTTATTTAAATATGAAATATATTAAAAATCATAAAGATCAAACATATTTACCAACGGAAATTAAATTTATTTATTCTAGACACAGTTCGTTCTCTGAAACCAAATCATTTCTTGAAATATTCAAACATAAACCATTAGACATATACCCTTTAACAGAATCATATAGTACATGGCATAGTGGGTTCAATATGTTGAATTATTATGCGATACCAAATGCAAGTTATGACAAACAAGCTGCTATAAAATATGGTAGCTGTAATAAGAATGTTGTTAATTTATCTGAGAATCTGGAAATAGTAGATCAATGGAAATCAAATGACTCAGAAAAGGAGAATAATAAGACTACTAGTTTTAATAGTGTTTCCACTGAAAAGGATTTTGACTTTGATGCTATAGGACAAGACTTAAGAAAATTTGGAGATCATAAATCGTTTGATGAAAGAAAGGTGATGTTAACCCCATATGATGGCCAAAGAATGAGAAGACAGAAAGAAGAGAAAAAAAGAGCATATGATAGATTTTTAGGGAATACTAATACTGGCAAAATTAATGAATACACAAAATCTGAATTTGATAATGGGTCAAAGAAAGAAATAGTTCGATTCATCAAAATGAGTGAATATGATTCCACCATTGTTGAAAATGAGACTGAAGTTTCACCCAAAAAGAGGAAAGTAATGCCATCTGATGGGATACTTGATGAACTTGTAATGCAAATAAAGTTTTAAAATTGTATAACGTAATGATTTTATAGCTTTAATGTTCTTACTAATAATTAATGCTTGACTGATAGATATGGATCAGATATATTTATACGACTCTCACTGTCATTTATCACCAGATGTTACAATCAATGAATACGATGAGCTGAAAGAATCACTTGGTAATCAAGAATGGCCAATAAATTTAATGATGACAAATCATATTGATAGAGAGATCATATTCAAATTAATGAATGAAGAAAGTATAAAAAATAATAAAAATATACTATTCAATGTAGGGATTCATCCATGGTTTACTCATTTATACGCTAGAAAGAAAAGAAATACTAATGAATCAGAAACTGATTTCAAGAAACGACACTATTATTCAGTTTTAGAGAAGCATTCGAAAAATGCACCTGATGAAATTGACAAATTGATTGAACAATTGCCTATTCCTGAAAATCTGGATGATATAATACAAAAAATGGAAACTATATTAAAAGATAACGATGATGTTAATATTGGTGAAATTGGTATCGATAAAGTTGCAAGAATACCCAATTCTGGATATTTAGGTAACTCTTCTAATATCCCAGGACTTTCCAATTATAGAATTAAAATGAGCCATCAATTAGAAATATTTAAAAAACAATTAGATTTGATTTTTTCATTTAGTAGGAAACATTTTTCAACATCAATGCATTGCGTTGGTGCTCAAGGAACGATGTATGAATATTTAAAAGAATTTGATACATTGATTAAAGAAAACAAATCTGATAAAGTTGTTAATATGGTAATGCATTCATATAGTGGGAGTATTGATAATGCTAAAATGTTAATGAAATTATCTAATCTTAAAGTATGGTTTGGAATCAGTGAATTTGTGAATTTCAAATTTGAAAAGGATTCCAAAAGATGGTTATTATTAAAAGAACTTGTTAATATAATTAAAGATCGTACATTAGTAGAAACAGATTTCGGAGTTGATCGAATGAAAAATGAACATAAAGATAGTATTTTGCAGGTTTATAGAAAAGTTAATGAACTTGATGTGAAAGATATAAATACATCAATTTATAAAAATTGGTGTAAGTTTCGTGAAGTTTAACAATAATACAACACTTTGGAATATAGTTAAAAAATATATAAAGAAACAGTAATAAAATAACGATAGATCACTCAGTAGTGATGATAAAATAAAAAAAAGATCATAGCAAAATGAGAAGAAATAAAATAATATAAGAAAAAAAATGAAGTATAAGTAAAATAAAATATAATGAAATAAAAATAAAATGCAATAACCAACCCAATTAGACAAAATGTAAATTATACCAATCTAACACATAAACAAATACAACGCAAAAACATAGATCATAAAACAAATGATAGAACATTGAAAGCACACTAATCAAACACATTAATTACACCATGGTATTGTTTTGTTTTTACAAGATTTAATACATTTGACTGCAAATACCAACTCCTTATATTTGAAATGATTTACATCTTCAAAAATGATAGGAGTCTTATCAGAGAGATTCGACTCAGTTGTAATAAAATTATCGTTTTCATCTTGTGATGTTATTGGTGATAATGAGTTTGATAGAATAGTTGCATCTGTAATTTGTGATGAATATCTTTCAACAGATGAAAAAACAGAATATGATGTTGACCTGGATATATTTGAAATTGATGACATTGTTTGTTCAGCTGGTTCTAATTGAATGATATCATTTAAAATTTCATCCTCAAAAATAACTTGCGGTTGAATTGGAGGTTGAGGTTGAAGTGAATCAGAATTATCGTCAATGTTGAAAGTTGTATCAAATTCGTCATCATCACCATCATCATTATTATTCAACAAAGATCCACTACGAGAACGTGGTGTTATTGTTCCTGTTGTTAATGATTTCGGTTGAATGTTTGAATTTAATGAAGTTGTAGAAGTTGACCTTATTCTTGATGTAGAATCTGAGTCTAATCTATTTCTATTTCTAGTACTATTGGTATTACTTCTTTGTCTAGTACCATGGCGACGATTTCGTCTTGGAACACAATAATCTAAAGGTAAAGGAACTCTCAAATCTAAATCCAAACTTAACTCTTTCGCAATATTAAGTTTATAGAAAATTGATGAATAAACATTTGCATTATAAGAAACCAAAACAAATTGTTCATATGGAAGTATAATACGTAGTGCAAATGGTTTTGATTGTAAATCTGCTGCATTACCGAATTTAACTAATTCCTGTAAGGAAAATGATTTAAATAATTTTGATTTCAAATTTAAAAGCTGAGCATCTTGAGCTGTATAATCTGTATCCAAAATTTGGTTAATATCCGGTTTATAGCTTAAAAGCTTTTGGATATATAACATATCTTGAGAAAATTTATCAGAATCAGATAGATAAATAGTTGAATAATCAGGTATAAATTGTTTACCTCTATTGGACTGGGATGAATCATTTTCAGCTTTTTTATCGGATGAAGAACTATATTTCCTTAATGAGAGTTTGTCAAAGAATTTTGAAAAAGAGGATGAACCTTCTCTTGAGAGTGATGGTGCAGTAGATGAAAATGTTGAATTAGACATAATTGAATTATTTGATTGAGAAAACATTGTTGAGAGGGAAGAGTTTGAATTATTTGAAATCAGTGCATGTCTTGGTTGAATAATTCTACAATCTGAATTTGTTGAAAGATCCAGAAATGATGGATTTGGGGTATTAATTTGTCTATTTGATGCTGAAGCAGAAGATAATGATGTTGATGTCAAATTTAAATCTGCAATGCTAAATAAATTCTTAGAAGAACCAATACCTTGACCGATAAAATTTAATTTAGAGGAAGATTTTGATTTAATATTTAGATTTGGATCAACGAATGATGGATTTAATTCATTAAAATTATATGCAATAAATCTATTATAATTACCCTTTATATGAAATAAATTAACCTGTGTTGAATTGATTTCAAGTAAAAGTGGTATAAAACTAGCAGTTTTAGATGGTCTACCCATATGCATTGCTCTCATTTGTTCAGTTTCATCTGTGTAGTATACTAAAGACAAATGATGAACTGAAGCCGAATATTCCGGAAGGTCCTCCACTTCAAGATTATGATAATGGGGCAAATCAGATAATTCATCAGTAATTTGGTAAAGCATTATTGATAGGGGTATTTAAAGAGAAATACCTTTTAGATAGTATAGTTGAGAGGGTATAAACTAGATTGATTGTAGTAGGTAAGATAGTAATAAATAATATATATGATCTAGATCACAAGAGATCAATCACAAGTTTCACCATAAAAAATATAATAATAATAATGAACTTCTTATTGTTTTAAAAGAGAGGAAATTGCGAGATTATATTGGGCCTTGGGAATTTATTTAAAACCAGCAATTTATTACGTAAGTTTTAATATGAACGTAATAAATTTACACTTTATAATTCTTTAAGTTTCTTTGATGTTGAGTTGTTATCATTATTCAATGCTATCGTATCACAAAACATTTCCTCGTATAGAGTATCCTACAGAAGTACTCGTGGAAACTTATCCTGGTCGTCAGTTTTATTTAAACTCTCCTCATAGTGAAGGTCATTCAGAGAATGTATACAATTTAGGTGTATATTCACTTTCCAAACACCCTAAGAATGATAAATATTTGATACCAACTGATCCATTATGTCTTATGGCTCTTTTAGTAGTGATGAAAAGTGATAAAATACTTAAATTCCCATCAATAGAAAATGATATATCTAAATTATCATCATTATCTTCTAACAAGACAATGGATCAATTCTCTTCTATATCAATTTTATCATATTCTGCTTCATCAGATGGACAATTGCCAATTATAATAGAAGATTCAAAGGATAAGAAAACTCATCATATAAAACGTATTATATATCATTCCAATTTACTAAATTCATTAAACTCTTCAAAACTATCATTATACGATCAAACTATTTTCGATTATATTAATGATATTCTATTCGATTATTACACTATATCTTTATTATCATTAGATGATTCAATTTTAGAAAATTATTATTCAACTTCAAATTATACACTCCCAGAATCTATTAAATCAATTAAACCAGTTACTTCAATGGTTAATTCTCAACTTAAATTATATTTATTACAAAGAAACGATTTTAATATAAGGAATATATCGTCATTCCAGTATTTCACATCATTTGTATTATCCAAAACATATAAAATAGCAGCAGATGAAGAGTTCAAAACAATTAAAGGTAAAGCTTTGAAAACATTATCAGATTTAAATGAATCTTTGTCCAAAAGTAAGTACTGGAATAATAATGAAAATCCAACATTACTTGATACACAAATAGCTGCATTTACTTTCTCATTTACTTATATGTCACAATACATCCCTGAATTCAATAAAATTTTAGAATTTGAAAATTTAATTAATCATTTAGAAAGTATTATTTCTGCTTACTTATAATCTTGTGAATAGAAGTATCATATATATAATATAATAATTGTATATGTAATCTTTCCATTTAGTATATGTACGTTAGTTAATCTTGAAATCTAGATTGAAAAATCACTACATGAATTTCTAAAATTTAAACTGGCCTCTATTCGACTTTCTCTTAATTTTGTTTCAACTACATGTTCACTCTTTTTCTATACATCTTTAGCTTTAATGTCAAAAGAGAACGATGGTATTGCCATATCACTACCACGTGCCCCTTCATTTCAATCGGCACTTAAATCAAAAACGAATTGTGACTTCATTCCACAAAAATCACTACCAATATCAGCCATATCTTCAAGACTTAACTCATCATCAACATTTTCACAGAATAAAACTTCAATTATATCCAGTATATTTTTCCTACTTGACTCAGATATAGATAAATATCAATTATTACAATTTCTACTTCCACATAGATCTAGAGGTTTATTATTATCGAAACATCAGCTTGTTCAATGTTTATATAGATCTACAAATACAAAATCTATAAAATCTGGTATAATTAGATCAGCTATTGATTCAATTGAAATTGATAAAAATACTGAATCTCCAACATTACAGTATATAAATGATATCCAATCAGTTTTAAAACTTCAATGGGAAGAATGGACTTTATTACAAAACATTTATTTCCAAAGATTATTAAAAATACATCATCGATATGATGGACAGATTACATTACAAAATTTAAGTTCACTTTTGGATAAATTATTTGAACAAAGAATGGAATTACAAAAACTTGATAACTTATATCCGATTGTTGAAGCCATATTTGATATGATATATGTTATTTACGCTTCTAATTCATCCGTCAATTCAAATAAATCTAACGAATCCATGAATTTAATTTTTTCTTCTATTTTAAATAGAACAATTATTACAGAAACATGTGTATTTAATGCAATTTGTATGAAACCTAAAGGTTTAGCAACTGCAATTTGGAAATCAAGATCAAATCTCTGGGATGTCGTATGCGGTATAGAATATTTGAAAAATAATGATGTTCATGTATGGAAAAAACCTATTGATTCAACAAATGTTAAATCAAGAAAATCTGATAAATCAAACTCAACTAAAATAGTTGCTGAAATATTGGTTGGTGTTCCGTTCTCTATTATGAGATGTACCCGTAATGTTGAAAATTTTGAAAGTGTTGTTAATAAAGTAAGTATTCTTAAGAATAATGCTAGACAAGAAACTGAAGGTTTCTGTGTTGAAGAGAAATTAGACGGTGAAAGATCCTGTGTTCATATTCATAGAAATGGGGAAGGTAAAATTATAACTGACTTTTATTCTAGAAATAGAATCCTTCAACCATGGTATGATTCTTTTGTTGGTGATAATAATGGCATCATCACCCGATACTTGAAAGAGGAATATTTTGGTGGCATTGATGACATAATATTGGATGGTGAAATGGTCACTATGAGTGAATCAAAAGGAATGATACTAGGATTCCAAGATGTGAAACGGTGCTCTGAAAAGTTACATAGACAGCTAAATTCAAGTGACCCAGATAATGAAAATATTGGATTATACAATTGCTTATTATGTTATGATGTACTATATTATAATGGAAAAAGTCTTTAATTAGAACCTTTGAAAAAACGGAAAGAGATACTTGCTCGTGCTTTGAATAAAATGGGAGAAGATAATTTCAAATTAATTAAATTGCATAAATGGAATATCGGTTACAATGCAGACGATATTAAAGTTGCTATGGAAAATGTTATTAAGAAAGATAGTGAAGGATTTGTTGTAAAGCATTTTGATTCTAAGTATTTGGTAGGTGAAACTTCTAATCAATGGATTAAAATTAAACCATCATATTTAGAAGAGTTTGTTAATGATTTAGATGTAACTATTATTGGGAAATTAGGAAAGAATTATTTATGTGCATTATATGGTGGAGATGATAATGAAAATATAGAACATACCGGACATATGACTGATAATTATCGACATTGGTTTGTTAGTTTTTGCCTTATACGTTTTGGTTTCCATACTGAAATAACGAATGCAATTAACGAAAAAACATCTGGGTCTTGGATTCCTTATAAAAAATTTGAATCTGATATTGAGTTACATGAGCATAGAATAAAATTTGGATCTTTAAAACCAGATTATTGGATTTATCCACATAACAGTATTGTAATAACTATTAAGGCTAGAAACTTTATCAATGCAAGAGATGATATACCCAACCGTTTTGTTCTCAAATCAACCTTACAGTATCCGTATTGTACTGAAGTTCGACATCATAAAGAATATAACGAATGTGATACAGTTAATTGTTACTATAAGAAACTATATGAAAAAAAGAGAAAGAATGTATCTGGTGAATTTGATGATAACAAGAAAAATAAACGTAAAACGGAAACTAAGAAACAATTGCAATTGAGTAATGTTAATAAGAATTTTATCAAAACATTTGTTAAGCAAGACACATTATTTGAAAATATCACATTTTGCGTAAAGACTGATTGTTACAATGATGGAGTGTTGGTCGAGACAAGTGAAATAAATGGTATAATTGAATCGCATGGAGGTAAAGTTACTACAAATCCATTACAATATCATCATGGCGATCGTCTTATAATCTTAGCAGATAAATACACGCTCTCAGTCAGTGAACTAAGAAAAGACTACAATATTTTTAAGTTTAAATGGTCTGAAGATTGTATACGAACTGGTAAATTAGTTAAACCAGATCCTAGTCATTGTCTATCCGTTGACGATGATTTTTTATCAGAATGTCAGGAAAATATAAATCATTTTGGTTTAAATAACACAATTGAGTACAATTACAAAACATTATGGAAAGTGGCTGATCAATATGTAGAAAAATATCCACATGATGGATATACCTTGGCTCAAAATCAAGAAGATATGATGAAACTGGGTATGAAGTTTTACAACAAGATATTTATGCTTTTAGGATTCGAAAATAGTACCAATGTGAAACGTGAGGTACTGGCAATTGAAATAGAACTTCGTGGTGGTATAGTGGTGGATGATAAATATGATTCAAATTGTATCGATTACATTGTCATAGACGGTGGCCAGTCTATAGATATTACCAACTATCATAATGCAAAGGTTCTTAATGAAACTGAATTGATTAGTTTGTGTAAAGATTAAATATAGCTATAGTAAAACTCGATTTGGTGATATATAATTAATCTCACTCTAAGAAAAACATTGATGTAATTTTCATTCTTAGTTCTTCTTGGTGTCCAATCAATTATTAGCATTGGTGCATCACATAAATCAGACACACAATGTTAGCTAAATCAGGTTTGAAATTATCAAATATAAGAGGTGTGCGATACATTACTATACAACAACCAAATACTACAGTTACAACAATACCGGTTTCACTAGATAATAAACCAGATCTTGTTAAAGCAAATACATTACCTGTTGTGGAACATGGAACACTAGATACCATCAATGCTCCTGTATTTAAAACCATTGGAACACCAGCATCTTCATTATCAGTTACTGTACCACCTTCTGTCTCTGTGAACGTGAAAAAAGGTTCAGTTATAAGTGTTTACTCATTTGAAAATAAATCTAAGGATAAAGGTACTGAACAATTCATAAGAAGTAATTGGAAAGTTATTCAACCATTACGCCAGATTTTATTATCGGGTTATGCATCAAGATATCAAAGTGTCATTGGTACTGTTCCATTACAGTTACTTGTTAGTGCATATGATTCAACAGATAAAAATAGTAAATCATCATCAACGAAAAGTTTTGTGAGTTTAACATTAGATGGTAGCGCTGATTGGATTTTGTTTGATCCAAATTCATTGCAATGTTATGCAGGAAATTCACTCAATGTAAGCGTTAAAAATCTTCCGAGTCAATTGCATTATGGATTTAAAGGTCGAGGATATATTTGGCTGAATGGTCGTGGTATAGCTGCTGTTGTTGGTAAAGGTAGCGTTTTCAAAGTTGGATTAGGTATCAATGAAGAAATAAGAGTTGATAGAAATAATATATTTGCAGTTACTGTGAGTGATTTATCTGAACTTTCCAATGGTAATAATGTCACTGCAGAGAAGTGGAACAGTATGGACGGTTTATTTCATAAGGTAAATGATAAGGTTGAAAATAAAGTAGAATCTTCAGATGTTAAAGTTACAAATAACGTTTATATTGATAAAACGTTGTCATATTTAAAAAGTATTGCATTGAAGTCGTGGAGTATGTTCAGAACCGGAAAATCTGAACTTACAGATTATGTTATGGGAAGTGGCAATTACGTTGTCGTTAAAGGACCAAGAACTGTTTTAATACAAACAGGAAGTGGAAGTGATAACTTTATTGTTAATGCTAAGGACTTTATTACCAGGAGTACAAAAGATAATGTTTCAATGTTAGAAAGTGTGGTTAAAAATGAAGAAGAATTTAGAAAACCTGAACCTAAAACTGGTGATAATTTAGGAGTTGTAAGATTTATTGATGGAAAACTACAATACGAAAATTTAGAGAATTTTGATAAAGAAGTGAGCCGTATTGAAGGACTTGCCAACAAGAAGTGATCTCTGATAGATTAAGTTGTAACACTGTAACTGTTATTGTAGAAAGAGATGTGTTTAAATTTATTACGTAATAGAAAATAGAAATTAGTTTTGCTCTCTTATCGATTTCGATACTTGCAATCTTTATAATTAATACCTTTAACTGTATGTTTGTATTTAGATTAATTGTTTCTGTTTATAATAATTAATCGATATGTCAGGACTAGAAAGTATGTATTTTATGATTTTATATTTTAAAAAAAAATGATTCACTAACACATTAAGTATTGCTTTAATAATATAGATTCACTTTTTCAATTAAAATTTACATCAAAACAACTAAATAGACAAGCTGCAAAGGCAGGTAAGGAAGAGGAAGCTGAAAAGAAAAAAGTTAAAAAAGCATTAGCACAAGGAAACAATGATATTGCACAAATATATGCACAAAATGCAATTAGAAAATCACAAGAACGTATTAATCTTTTAAGATTATCATCACGTATTGATGCAGTTGCATCACGTATTCAAACTGCTGTAACAATGCGTACAGTTACTAAAAATATGACATATGTTGTTAAAGGTATGGATAAAGCAATGGAAGGTATGAATTTAGAACAAATAACTAAAGTTATGGATGTTTTTGAGGAACAATTTGAAGATTTAGAAAGTTCAACAAATTACTATGAAAATGTGTCAAATCAAATGAGTGTTAGTACACAACCACAAGGTGAAGTTGATCTTTTGATGCAACAAATGGCAGATGAAGCAGGAATAGAGATGAAACATAAAATTGGTGAGGCAAAGGTTTCAGGTCTTGGTACTCCAGTTAATGAAAGTGAGGCAACTGTAACATCACCAGAGGAAGATCGTCTTAAAGAAAGACTTAGAGCTCTACGTAATTGATTATGTTGGGTATATAAAACTAAGGTATAGATATAAAATTTGATAATTATCTATATGAATTTTCACCTGTAATTTCTGTAATTTTTCACTCATTACAATTATTTACTAAAGTATACTAAAATGTGTATATCTAGAACCATTTATAACTTAAATAAGGTATTACTTTAAGACAATTAAAGAACAGTTGCAATGTAAAACACAACTCAAACCCCATAACCCCACAGTTATAATCTCAAATTTCTTTGTAAAGTTCTCTTAAAATTGCTTATTAAGGATTAAGTAAGCATACCAAGATTTTTTCCCAGTGACTATTTGACAGCCTCCGGGGTTTAAGCATTGTTAAGGAGTCGTCCTATTATTGGGTTATTCCTTTTTCTTATTGAAGATACGCAAGACACAAGGATGAGTAAAGAGGTACCAGATGGTGAGTATGAATTGGATATGTCTGGTTTATTTTCAGGTTTGCAAACGGATGTTTTCGGTTTGAGATATGGATTTCTTCCAAATACTGTAGATAATTCATACAGATCAATGATGTATAGAGAAAGTTCAAGCGCAGAGACTGAAGTGGGTAGTTCAAATGATTTTGGAAGTTGTTATTTGTTTATGGAGACAAAGGCTAATGAAAAGGCAATTACTACAACTTATAAAGAAGATGATCGTATGTACTTTGAAGGACGGTACAAAAAAACCACACTAAATAATACTATTTCAGCTTCAAATAATTACAATGAATTTTTGTTATCATTTGATGAAGTAAGTAAAACATTTAAAATAGATGGATTTGATGGTTTCATCAAGATTAATAAATCAAGAGATTCAGAATCAGTTATTAATAAGATATCAAAACTTGAACACACATATAAAAATCGTACTCATAGTATTTTAAACGATAAAAAACCTGAAGATTTGAAAATTGTTGATTATTTGTTAGGATCGATTTTGAACAGCAAAAACAATAATAATAGTACACCAATTGCTAAAATAAATAAGATACCACAATTGCCGAATAACTCGAGTAATTATGAATCAATTTTAAATAAATTATCACCAATAAGAAAACCCAAAGTAGTTCAATCATCTGCTTCACCATCGCCTGTAAATAAACTACAAAAACCAGTGTTTCTATCAAAACCAAATTCACCACTAACTTCAAATCTTCCTAAATCACCTGTTAATTATACACCAAAACTAACGCAAACAACACAATCTGCTCCAACGACACCAAAAATTGCAAATTCACCACATCATAATGGTGGTATTGGTGCTCGCAAACAACAAAAGAGTTTACTTTTGAGAAAAGCTGAAAGAGCAGTTGGTATAAATAATAATGGAAGAATATATAAACCAAAAACAAAGGAGGTATCACCAATTAAGAGTAAGGCATATATTGATGATGTACCGAAACCTAGGCCTGAAGCTCATAAAAATATAATACGGGAACGTGAAGTTAAAGAAGCAAGACCGGACCAAGCTTCATTTGAACTGTTCATAGCACCACCAACACAACCTGTTCAGAAAACAATTGTTGAAAAAATCAATCAATCTTTACCTAAAAAAGAGAAGATCGTTTCAAAGATATCAAAAAAGGAACCACAGAAACAATCGATAACCAAAAAGGCGAAAACAGTTATTCAAAAGGAAAACATTCTTAGTGATGAAGATTTAGAAAATTTTGCAGAAGAATTGGAATCTGAGTTAGAGGCAGCTAACAATAAAAATGATGAATCAGACGATGGAGATCGTACAGTAAAGTTTCCTCCTAAAAATGATACAACTAGTGATAAAGCAAATGAAACATCGGTGAATAATACAGAAACATTTAGAAATAATGAAGATGATGATGAACTTGAGTTTTCTGATTGGGATGATACGGATGCTGTTGATAACTTTGTAGTTGAGGACAATAATGACAGTGATTTCCAATTAATTATTGAGGATGATCCATTGAAATCGAAGAGAGAAAATGAAAAAGAGATGCAAGCAAGACGTGAAAAAGAGAGAGAGGAAACAATTGAGTTTGAGAAACAATTAAGACAAAAACAAAAAGAGCTAGAGAAAGAAAAAGAAATTAAAAAGAAGTCTAGTATTAAAACTACTGCTAAAACTATCAAAAAATCTTCAAAGCAAAGTGTAGATAATGGAAAAACTAAGGAACATTCAACTGAAAAGGAAAAATCAAGTACGAAGGCAGCAGAATCTAATGATACTGAAATCGATGATGAGCTAGATAAGGTATTTGATGATGTTTTTGATGATATTGAAGATGAAGAAGATATGAGTGAAGAGGAATAGAATGGTTTATTTCTTTCAACATCATGAAATAGTAGTATAGGTATCACAGCTATGATAGCTTTATAAAAATACTATAAATTTTTACTAATTAGAACAAATTATACTTGAAAATTAATACAAATCTATGTAGATTTTTAAAGGTTTCAATATTATAATCTTATCAACAATAAATTACATACCAACCTTATATACCAAATCAACAGTTAGATCTGTTTGCACATGCACTCAACCCATCGTATAAAACTTGATTACCTAATAATTATCTCAACATTTTTTTCACTTTGACACCTGTGATGTTCGGAATACAACAATTTATCAAATTTCTAATGTTGTTACATTGCATTAATTCATTCATTCGAAGGTGTTTAGTGTAAGGTTATCTATAATTATTTATAACTAATAAAAAATATATACCATTGAAATAGAATGTCAGATTTAATGGCATTGAATTTGACTGAAATAATACTTCAATTGAATCAAACAATTAATAATATGCCTTCAGCTAATCAAATATTTCAACTTAATCAATTACAAATGCAATTTAATGAAAATAATACAAGACCTGTTCAAATATCAATTTCATTATTAGTTATTTCAATTACAATTTTACTATTTATATTTCGTAAAACAAGAAAAAGAACTGAGAAGCCAATGAAATTTGATATTGAATTCCCTGAAGCTTCACAGCCAAATTGGAAAGGTAAAAGATTAACAATACCAGATATATATCAACCTGAAGATCCAGATTATATTTATTGTTATTGTCCTGCAACATCACAATATTTAGGTAAATATAAATCACATACGCCAGAGGAGATTGATTCAATTATTAAAAATTCACAATTAGCCCAACCTGGATTTTATAAAGATAAGAATTTTGAATATAAGAGAAGAAAGTTCTTACGTACATTAAGTGAATTTATAATTAAGAATCAAAAGGAAATTGCAAGAGTTGCTTGTAGAGATTCTGGTAAGACAATGGTTGATGCGTCAATGGGTGAAATCATGGTTACATTAGAGAAAATCAATTGGATACTAAAACATGGAGATTCAGTTTTGAAACCAAGTACAAGACCTGGACCATCCAATATGTTAATGAAATATAAAAATGCACAAGTTTGGTATGAACCATTAGGAGTTGTTGCAGCAATTGTTTCATGGAATTATCCATTTCATAATTTAATGGGACCAATAATTGCAGGTGTTTTTAGTGGTAATGGAGTTATCATTAAATGTAGTGAAAGAGTTAGATGGAGTAGTGAACTTTTTATGCATATTATTAAAAGTACGTTGAAAATTTGTGAAATTGATGAAAATTTAGTTCAGCTTGTTTGTTGTTGGGGTAAAGATGCAGATGCTGTTAGTTGTAATCCAAGATTAAATCATATAACATTTATTGGATCGAGACCAATTGCCAAACAAGTTGTTGCCAAAGCAAGTGAAGTCTTAACACCTGTTGTTACAGAATTGGGAGGTAAGGATGCAGTTATTATATGTGATGATTACATGAAACAAAAAGGTATTGATGGAGTTGCAAGTGTCCTTTTACGTGGTACATTTCAAAGTGCGGGACAGAATTGTATTGGTATTGAAAGAGTCATTGTATGTGGTGATAGAAATAATTATGAATTACTAATAAATAAATTAAAGGAGAAAATTGATATGTTTCACTTAGGTAGTGATATTGATCAAGTTGAAGAAATAGATATGGGTGCAATGATAATGGGTGGTTCGAAATTTGATGAAATGGAAAATTGGATAAAGGAAGTTGAAGAAAATGGTGAGGGTAAAGTTATTTCCGGAGGAAGTAGATTTACGCATCCAAACTATCCACAGGGACATTATTTTAAACCGACTTTAATTAGTGATTTAAATCCGAATAGTAAAATTGCACAAAATGAAATTTTTGGACCAATATTAAGTGTTATTTATGCTGAAAGTGATGAAGTTGGATTAGAAATTGCGAATAACTCAGAATTTGGTTTAGGTGGTTCAATTTTTACAACAAATAGAGAGAAAGGTTTTAAAATGGCAAGTGAATTTAAGACAGGTAATGTTGCAATTAATGATTTTGCAACATTTTATGTTTGTCAATTACCATTTGGAGGTATCAAGGGTTCAGGATATGGTAAATTTGGTGGTGAAGAAGGTTTAAGAGGTTTATGTAATGAAAAGAGTGTTTGCTTTGATAAAAGTAAATTTATTAGTACAAGTATACCAAATGTAATTGATTATCCAATTAAAGATGGTAAAAAGGCATGGACATTTGTTTCATCAATGAATAGAGCAGCATATGATTATAGTTTATTTCAAAGAATTAAAGGACTTTATAAATTAGCTAGAAACTCTAATTAAATAGATAGATAGATAGATAAAACTTTAGATTAAAATTAAAAAAAAAACTATAAAATATTGATAGTACACGGATATATTATTTACAAGAAAGTGAACTAAATATTAGTTAATTTAAAGATTTTTCGGTAGTTTTAAACGAATTTGTAAACTTTTCAACATATGATTTATAAGTTGCATCAATATCAGTAGTTAATTTCTTAATAATATCCTTTGAACCATCAACTTTCTTTAAATTTTTCAATACATTTGATCTAATATAAGGTAAACTATTTTTAAAACTTGTATTTGATTTATATTGATCTAATAAAGCTTTCATATCCTTTATTTGCTTTTCTCTTAATTCCTTTGTTGAATTTGGTAATTTAATCTTTAAAAGTTGAGGATTTTTTGGATCAAGTTCAGGATTTAAATTCATATTAGCTTCTAAAATTGCAGATATCACTTTTTTAGAATGAGCAGGATCAAAAACGTTAATATTTAAAAATCCAGTACCTTTCATTGCACACATTGCAATTTCAGGGAATGTAGCAGTATATGAATCATCAATTTTAATTTTTAAATTATCAAATAATGAAGGGTTTGCCTTACCCATTTTAAGTTCAGTTAAAGATTTTGAATAAAGTTTAAAAGATTCATCACATTGTTGTTTAACTTCAGTTAGTATTTTCTTTGGATCCAAAATTTCAACTTCTTCATCTTCAACTGATGTATTTGAAGATAATTTTTTACCATTATCTTTCTTTGAGGAACCTTTTTTATCCTTTTTAGCCCAAACTGATGGAGAGGCAGAGAAATAACGTAATGAAACGATGGAAGGTGAAGTAATTGATGAAACTCTTGAGAATAATGAAAGCATTGATCCGGAGTAAGTGTAATTATTCTTTATATAGTTCTAATTTGAAATATCAATGAAATATCAATGAAATATCAATGAAATATCAATGAAAAAATTTAATTTGGAAACCACTCGGAAAATTGGAGTGAAAGGATCCATAATTCGGAAATTTGGAAATATCTGTTTTTTTTTTTACCACACAAAGGGTGAGACCGAGCCCAGACATATTTGACACATCAGAGTAATAAAAATTGAGTAATTTATAGTTGATAAACGACATTAAAACACTATAATATAACAAACAATAGTGATTTATCATAATTGTAAGTTATTAAAATAACTCTAATAGTGTAATAGATAAGGTGATTGTATAACTCTAAGTGAACCCTTGGTAAAATTATATAAGAAAGGAGTAAAGACATTATATATATATATAGTTAATATAGCGGGATGATTTAATTTTTATTAGGTAACGGGACTTTAAGGCTCATTTATTAATATCATTATTTTGTTTAAATTAATTCCCTTAATTACTATAGATTGCTTTCTTTTTGTTTGCTTGATTACTGTTGATTCATTAAATAAATATATTAAACGTGTTCGTGTTTATTTAAATTAAGTGATAAAGATTTATTAAATTTGAATATATATTATAAAGAGCATCATTCCCCTTATCGATTCATCACCGTTGGCATCAATTTAAACATCGCATCCATTTTGCAATTTTTTTTTGAAGACTTATAATATATATCATCATAAGGTGCCTTACATATATTTTTATTATTATTAATATAGGATATTCATATACCATTTGATCTTGTTTATTTTGATATATCTAATTATCTTATTATCAATACTATCAATAGAAATTATAATATATTCCATTCACTTCACATCTTTTCTTCTTTTACAAATAAATCATATATATCCCTTTAAGTTCTTACTCAGAGTGAAAAGTTATCATCTCATAATGGTCTCATATACCCCGGATGTCTCTGAATTAGCTCAAAGTCAATCTATTCATTCAAAATCCCCTGTTTTACCTTTAAATACAAATAGAAATACCGTTTCAATACATTTATCTGATTTCTCTCAACTGACAATAAATGATTCAACTATTTGTTCATCTGAAAATGATGAAATGATGCTTGATCCCCCAATATCATTCAGTGAAAATAATAATGATAATAATAACAATAGTAATATTAATAACAATCATAATGATATTATAGATAATTTGAATATTAATGAATCTCAGATAACTCATATTAGGAAAGTATCTGATAATTCTGATGATATTGATAATATAGACAACTTAAACAATTTAAACAATTTAGACAATTTAGACAATTTAGACAATTTAGACAATTTAGACTATCCAATTGATCTTGATCTCGATCTTGACTTAAATATTCAAAATTATTTAGATTTTTCAGATCTGAAACTATCGTTATATAGTCCTATTAATACATCATCAACAAATCAACAAACTATTACATCTAATTCAATCGTTTCCTCTAAAAATTTCTCCAATCTTGATACTCCAGTTTCTAAAATTTTACAAAATTCAGATGTCGATGCAGCAATTTTAAAACGTTCATTTACAAGATTAAAGCAAACAAGTGAATTAATAAATACTGAACATGTCTATATTTTCTCCCTTAAGATTTTAGAAAAAGTTTATTTAAAAAATTTTATGTCAGATACCCTAACTCCAATATATTTTACTGAATTTAAAAATTCAGTCTCTAAACTCTTGAAAAATCATCAATCTTTTTATGATAATTTACTTGAAGTTTATAATAAATGGCATGAAGAATCTTTAAATATTAAAGATCATCAAATTGATAATATAAATATGAATGATAAAATTAAATTAAATGCAAAATCACCAGATTTTAATAAATTCAATTATGTCTCAAATGAAAAAGTTTACTTAGAAACTATAATAAAACTTATATCAAATGATTCAATTGATGTTGATTTATATTCCACTTATTGTGCATTATATCATAGAGTTTTGAAATTTTCAGGTTTAAATGATATTGAAAAATATAAGAGAGATTCACTTATAATATTAAATGATTATTTAGTTGAATATAAAAATATTCATGATAATATGTTTTTAGATAAACATTTAGATACAAGATTTATATCAGTTGTTCAAATGCCAACTAATAGAATGGTAAGGTATAAATTAATTTTACAATCATTATTGAAAAATATTGAACTTGATGAAAAAAATAAATTACAATTATCATATTATGAACAAACTGTAAAGAAAATTAATTCTAAAATTGATGAAATTAATAGTTACGTTGGTAATAATGATTTAAAATTATCTAAAATTGATGATTTTAAAAATTTATTTAATAAATCAAATAATCTAATGCTACCAAATAAACTGTTCTTGGATAATTTACAAGATTTACAACTTTCAAGTTCATTTGCAATCGTATATACTAATCAATTAGCTGGTAATAATAAACAAAAATTAAGATCAAATCATAGTCATAGTCATAATCATAGTCATAATCAATCAAAGAATAATAAATCAAATATATTAAGCTCAAATTATATTTGTTGTAGTTTATTCAAATCACACTTAATTTTTTCTAAATGTTCAACTGTTTATTCTAATTCATTAGATATACTTTTCATTATACCACTTATGTCAATATTCAATTTAGATACTGATTTCCATGATTCAAATTTTTCATCTAATTATGAACATATTCTAACTTTCAAATTTGAAGATAGATTTAATGTTTATGAATTAGGTATGATATTTCCAAGTGAAAAGGAAAAACTTGTTTGGTTTGGCTGTTTAAAGATGAATATATCTAAGTTACATTTCTCTAATAATTTTAATAATGCTTCCAATTCGATATACTCCGATCTTCAAAGAAGAATTTTATCACTTGAATTTGTTGATGAAATTGAGAAATTCAACGTTTCATCATATGTTCCAAATGAAATTTCACCAATAAGTAAAGTTAATCAAAAATTGAATAATTTAAGTAGTGAAGTTCATTATTTTGATGTTGATCATTTTGAATCTAATGATGGTGATAAACCATTTGATGAACCATATATTACAAGAAATAATTCCATAATTTCAATAAAACCAAATGATATACAAAAAACTACAATACCACAAAGTTCATCATATTCATCATTAGTTTCATCGAATAATGAATTTCAAACAATTAAAGTTACATTACAGGAAAGAGTTGCAGCTCAAACATGTATTAGATCTATTTGGTCATCACAATTTGAAATTTATACATTAAATAATTCAATTAGTAGATCATTTTCAAATTTAATATTTCATTCAAAATTATCATTATTATCATTAAATGCACCATCAACACCATCAAGTAATTCATTTGTTCCACCATCACCATCATTTGTTAATAAAGGTAGTGATTCATTGGGATCACCAATTAAATTAAGAAATTCAAGATCAATGAAAAGTCTGATCACTAAACCAACTAATAATAACAAGACTAATAATAGTAGTGTAGGAAGTGTTAATAATTTTATTATGAATGAAGATCTTCTGAAAACACCGTTATCAACACCAATAAGTACACAAAATCCATTATTCAACAGATCACCACCATCATCAAAAAGAACTGGTAGCTCATTGAAAAGGGGATCATCAAGGGATATTGCAGGTCCAAATTCTAGCTTTTTCAATGATAATAATAATAATAATAATAGTAATAATAATATCAATACTGGGGATTCAACATTTGCTAAACCATCAATAATTAGACATAGTAGTAGTATTAAAAGTTTTACAAATTTATTCAATAGTGGTAGCAGCTTAGGTGGTAGTAGTTTGAAACATTCACCAAGTTTAAATAATATAAATATGAAGAAGCATCAAACACCAATTGAAAATGTTAATGGTAATGACGTTGATTCAATTTCGTCAAACGCATCTACCGGTAGATTTGCTACAGTTAGTAGATTATGGAAAAATACTATACGTAATAAAAAGAGTAAACGTTAATGTTTTAATTGTTCGTTATTCATTAAGGCGATATATATAATATATAGTAAATAAATAAATTAAGTAGGAAATTTAAATTATTATTTTAGTTGTGAAACTTAGTGAATGGAATTTTTCCTTAAGTTTTGAAGTTGACCATTTTTCAAAATCTTTGGAATGATTTCATCTTCAACACTATTGAAATCACCAAATTCTTCATTCAGAGTTTGTTTACTTGCAATATCTAATTGACCACTTGAACCATTACCTGTAATACTTCTATAAACATCGAAATTTGCGACTACTGCAGATAATGGGATTGAAGATACACCATGAACATATTTTTCGTATTCATCAACATCATCGATAAAGACTAAAAAGTCTTCCTTGTTACCTTTGTAAAAAACTCTTGTTTGTGATGACATATTTGTTATTTTATTGATTTGTTTTGTATTCGTGTGTGTGTTTTGTTTATTAGAGAATAGATTTAAGTGTGAATATACAAAAATATTGAGGAAACATCTGATCTTTTATACTTAAAAATTATATACGTGTACAGTCACGGAACCAGTCCACGGAAAGATTAACGGAGTTGGAAGTTATTTTTTTTAAATGATTTACCGATAACGTCATCTTGCGCTCTATCTCACACTACATGTGCATGTATAGTAGAAATTTCTGGAAACTTGTCCTCTCCCTGGTAAATTATATAGGGGGTTGTTTTATTTCCATATTTAGAAACTTTGGAAGAGTGTAGGTTAGTGGCAAATCATGATATTACTCGTCATTGTAATTGTATACGTGTTGATTATAGTAATGTATTTGAATATTAAAGTATCTATGTTAAGTATATATAATATCAATATCACACAATATACTGCGCCACTTCTAAATATCAAATTGTGGCGGTGTCTTAAAAGGAATTTTACATGAAAAATGTAAAAAATTGTAAAAATTGCCCTGTTTCTTGGTGGCGTCACTGTAATTTCTATAGTAGATCCATCTCTTGAAATTTCACTTCTTATTCTTTCTGTCATAACCAATAAAGGATAATGCTGAGGTATGCAGTAGGTCAAAATGGGCTTTACTCCCAGCGATTTTCTGTTTTATTCTCTGCTAAAACTTCAATTAAACAATTTAGAAAATTAACAACAAATGGATTAATTAACTCTAATGCTCATAGAATTTCAACACGACGTTGTATTTCAAATAATGTAATTGTTAATTATAATCATAATAATAATAAACGTCAATTCTCAATTTTTACTATCGGTAAAGCAGTTTCAAATGCTGCTAAAATACCTGTATATTTAGGTGGTGGTGTAGTCGCAGCTGGCTCTTATATAATGTATAAAGTTGAAGAAGCTTCAAATTATACTTCTGAACAATTAGATAAGGCAAAGGAACTTGCAGGTGATGTAAAGGATGGTGTAAGTGGATTCTTAGATTCCGTTCTTTCACAATTTGATGGAATTGGGGGTAATGGTAATAATAATGGTAGTGAGAATGGCAATAATGGTGGTAATAATAATAATAATAATACAGAAATTGTTGGATCTGCAACTGCATCAGCTATAGGGTTTTCTCAAAATTCAGATGATGAAGAGAAAGAAGAGGAAGAAGCTCTTCTTGAAGATGATGATGATGACATTGATGATGAAGAAGAAAATAAACAAAGAGAAGTTTTAGAAGATCAAATGCTCAATTTAACAAGACAAATGATTGAAATTAGAAATATTTTACTTAATATTAATGGTGCAACTGATTTAAGACTGCCTTCAATTGTTGTTATTGGCTCTCAAAGTTCTGGTAAATCATCCGTTTTAGAAAGTATTGTTGGTCAAGAATTTTTACCTAAAGGTTCAAATATGGTTACTAGAAGACCAATAGAATTAACTCTTGTTAATGATCCTTTAAGCGCATCTGAAATTGCAGAATTCCCAGCTTTGAAAATGTTTAATATGACAGATTTTCAACAAGTTCAAAAAGTTTTGGTGGATTTAAATTTAGCTGTTCCTCAAACTGAAGCTGTTTCTGCTGATCCAATTCAACTAACTATCAAATCACCTCGTGTTCCTGATTTATCGTTAGTTGATTTACCGGGTTATATTCAAGTTGAAGCAGCAGACCAACCTTTAACCTTAAAAAATAAAATTAGAGAAGTTTGTGATAAATATCTTGAACAACCAAATATAATCTTAGCAATTAGTGCAGCTGATGTTGATATGGCTAACTCTTCTGCTTTAAGAGCTGCAAGACGTGCAGATCCTCGTGGTGAAAGAACAATTGGTATTATTACTAAGTTGGATTTAGTAGAACCGGAAGTTGCTCGTTCAATTTTAACAAATAAAAAATATCCCTTAAAGATGGGTTATGTTGGTGTGATAACTAAGATACCGAAATCTACATCATTATTCCATAAGAAAACTGGTCTTCAAGCTTTTATTGCTCAACAAAATGCAGAAAGAACATATTTTAAGGAAAACAAAGAAGTTTTTGTCGGAACTAATGTTGGTACAAAATTATTGAAAAGGAAATTAATCAGAGTTTTGGAAAGATCGATGTCAGAAGCTTTAAAACCAATGCATCAACTGGTTATGAATGAGTTAGAAGAAACAAGCTATAAATTCAAAGTTGAATTTAATGATCGTGATTTAACTTGTGAAAAATATATGGCCCAAACTATTGATAATTTGAAAATGGAAATTAAAGAATTTGGTGAAAGATTTGGTAGACCTGAGTTAAGATCTTTATTAAGAAGTGAATTAGATCAAAAAGTTTTAGATCTATTAGCTTTGAGATATTGGAACAAATCTGAACCTTATCTTTTGAAAAATCCAGGATCTGCTGATTATGAATTCGAGGAACCGCCAATTGCTAATTTAAGTAGTTCCAAAAATGATGATGTTTTTTGGCATAGAAAACTTGATTTAGCAACTGCAAATTTAACTAAAATTGGTGTTGGAAGATTATCAACTACTCTCATCACAGATGCTATATTGACTGAAATTGAAGTATTGATTGATAGTACCAACTTACGTAATAATAATATGATAAAAAAGGCTATTAAAGATGCTGCGATATCAGTTCTTAACCAAAGATATAACTCAACAGCTGATCAAGTCGAAAATTGTATTAAACCATTCAAATATGAAATCGAAGTCGAAGATAGAGAATGGAATGTAAGTAGGACACATTCAGTTCAATTATTAACTGAGGAAGTAAAGGAAGCACAAGAAGCTTATGATTTTATCAAAAAAACGATTGGAGGAAATAAATTAAAACAATTAATGACCTATATTGAAAATGAAAATAATACAGTTGGTCAAAACATTGAACGAGAGAATATGGGTTTTAGCCCTGGAATGTTATTAAGAGCTCGTGAAGCTCTGTTTTTAAGGGATAGAGTATCTGTTTTAAATATGAGATTAAAAGGTTTGAAGAGTTCGAGTTGTAAACATAAAGAAAATAAGTTCAAATGCCCTGAAATTTTTCTTGATGTAGTTGCAGAAAAATTAACACAAACTGCAATTTTGTTCCTAAATGTTGAGCTTTTAAGTGATTTTTACTACAGTTTCCCAAGAGAATTAGAGAAAAGATTAAGCTCAAACTTGACAACTGAAGAAATTGAAAATTATGCTAAACAAGATCCTAAAGTTAAACGTCATATCGAATTACAAGAACGTAAAGAACTTTTGGAATTAGCATTGAGTAAAATCGATGATGTTGTTGCCATTCAAAAAAGAATGTAAAGAATAAATGTTTTCATAATATACGAATTTGTCTATAGTTTTATTTCTTTAGTAGTGTACTTTAAATCCGATTTTTTTATTGTTTGATTGATAATTATTTATCGTTGATGTTTTGTACTTTCATGTACGCAATAAAATAACAGTTAAAGAACTATGTAAACTAGTAATGAGATATATAATCAAAAAAAGGAGAAACAGATAAAATAGAGTTAAAAACGAAAAGATCAAATATTGTAAAAAAAAATATGTTATTGATTAATGATACACATAGCTAAATGTAAATCATTCTATCAGTAACGTTCTTGTGAATACCAGCGCCCAGTGCTTTCTTTGCAGCATCAACAGGACTTTGATTTCTTCCAACAGGTGCATTGTGAACAAAACAAGTTGCTCTTTCACATAACAAATCCGCATAATATGCTGGTGGAACAACTCTAACAGATTTAGTTGCTCTACCAAACACATTACATAAATTATATGTGACTTTTTGCAAATCATCAGGTGACCAATGGTTTTCATCATATAACACATAGTAATGACCTGGAATTGCAGTACCTTGTAATGCTTGTTGTGATTGTAAAAAGAAATCGTATAAACTTCTTGATGTGACACCTTTTTCAACAATTGAACCTGGTAAAATATTATCTTGTGCTTGAACAGCAACTTCCTTACCTTGTGCATTCTTTGCATTTTTTTCCAATGGGAAAAATCTTGTATTATGACTCTTTAAGATTGTTGTAAAAGTTAATTTAGGATCAAATTTGACACCTAATTTGTTTGAAATAGTTGCAAATGCATTCTTAACTGCAGTAACCTCTTCATCTAAAATAATATCAAATTGACCTAAAGAAACACCATCTCTGTAGAATAAAACACACTTTGGTAATTTACCAACTGATTTGTAGTAAGCCATGATTCTTTCAACACACATCTTAGACATTTCAGTGATGGTTTCTCTCTTTTGTTCTTGAACTGAAATAGAACCTGGGAAACTATTGAATTTATCATCAATGGAACCTACAACAGCAGCAATGGATGTACCATTGGAATTGTTAGTTGGGTGGGTGACATCCGCACCAAGTAATAATGCAGGCAAGCCATCGACGATTAACTTACCGGCATCATTCTTAGATAAAACGTGGTTGGCACCACCTAACTTAATACAAGTCTTCATGGACATCAATGCATACATTTGAATATCAAATTTACCAAACTTCTTCTTAGCAAATTTGTTTTGCAAAGTACATTGATTCAGAATACCTAAATCTCTATCTAAAGCAGTCTTAACACTTGCGTAGATTGCCTTTTCCTTTTGGTTCAAAATGGTCAAAACATAATCAGTCTTAGCTTGTAAGGGTTTCATTACACTAACAATATCTCTAGTCAAATTTTCGACTCTATCGTAAGAAACTGGTTTAATTATGAAGTTTTTATCAAATTTAACACCGTGTCTACCAACTTCAGCAACGAATTCAGTACATGCTTCTTCAATATCAGTTTTTTCATTATCTCTCAAAGGTCTTCTTGAATTTTCTAAGACTAAGACAGTTAATTTCTTAACACCCTTGACAGGATCATAGAATTGTTTATTGATTAAATCCCAAGAACCTTTAGCTTTTTCAGATTTACCATCAGCGGGTTTTTCAACAAAAGTGATTTTAGTATTCTTATATTCTAAAATAGGTGCTGGAAGAACTCTTGATGGGACAACAACTAATTTATTACCAATTCTATCAGCAGAATCTTTTTCAATAGATTGCTTTAATTTCTTCATACCATCTTGCTGGACCAAACCAGCAATAACGTGAGGTCTATGGGTACTGAAACTTAGAACACCTCTAACATCTGATATTTCACCTTTAAATTCTTGACCTGGTAAAACCATACAAGCTTCCATAGGAACATAATTGGAACCACCTAAATGAATCAGTGGAGCATCTGGATATTTTAAAGTTAATTTATATTTATCCTTGAAATACTGTGCAACAGAAGTTTGTTTGCCATCACAATCAAACTTATAATTATTAGCAGTTTCAGATCTACTGATATCAAAAATACCCTTAGGTTTAGATTTGTGGCCCAAATAAGTTCTTTGAATCTTTATACCTTTGAAGAACCATTTTTGACCTAAAATTTCACCATTTGGAACTTTCTTCAAATCAGTCTCATCAAAGTAATCAGCAATTAAATCGGCAACGGACATTGGGGTGCCATCTTTATTGTGAGCTTTAATGAATGCGCCAGCAACTGGTCTAACATTAATCATAACATTGTCAAAAGTAGGTAAAACAGAAGCAAAATAACCATTGGCAATAAATAAACCTCTTTGAAAAGATTGACACTTTTCAGGATGATCAATAAAGAAAAATTTAGATTTACCTGCCATAAAAACATTTGAACATTTAGAAATCTTGTAACCTAAAACAACATTTAAAGCGGAAATATAAGCATTTGGTTCAATATTCTTCTTATCTTGAATCTTGACCCAGTTGTTTAAGTCATCCATACTTAATTTGTGAATAAATTCAACTGTGCAATAAATTGTTGGATTTTCAGCTTTTTTACCCTTTAAAACGGTCATAACAGAAGAAGGAATGACACCTTGATAATCTTCTGGTTCAAATTCAAAACGAACTTTTTCATCTTCTTTCTTAATAGGTAACGGTGCAGTTGAATAAATTGCATCAGAGCCATTATGGGAAAGTTTTCCTTTCAAACCGTTGAATGGGGCTTTAGTTAATAATATTTCAAGTAAATCATTCTTAACTTTCTTCTTTGCATTAATTTCGTCTTGGAAAGTAACATTATAGTACCAAAATGATAAACCTTTGACTTCAAATTTAAGATAATTAGTACCAATCTTAGTTTTGATACCAAGGGTACCATAACCAGGTCTTCTTACAATTTGATATGGATCATCAGCTTTTCTATTTTTCTGTTCTTCTGCTAATAATGCCTTGATTTTAGGTAAGGGATCAAGGTCGGTAATTTTAGATTCATATTCTGGTTTAAAATTATACTCTGGTTTGATAACTTGAGCATCGCCACCACCAAATCCACCTCTACCACCTCTAGAACCACCACGGCCACCTCTAGCACCACCTCTACCACCGGAATCACCACGACCACCTCTGGAACCACCACGGCCACCACCACGGCCACCACCAGAGTCACCACGACCACCTCTACTACCACCACGGCCGCCACCACGGCCGCCACGAGAATTTCCTCTATTGTCACTATATGATTATAAAAGTGGTAATAACCAATACCCATGTTTTTGTTAGTATTTGCATATGAGTTTTGAATAAAAAATACTTCATTTTAATAACTTACGACATATTTAATTGTTACTCAACTATGGAGATAGCGTTAACAGTTGTGAAAAAGAAGGTTCGAAAAAGATATTAAGGAATGAGCCTTAACAACAGGCACTGCTTTTATCCTTTTAACTAGATTAAATCCACAAAAAAAAATAAAGGCAATAATTGCATCATCATCTTTGTTTTGACTCTCTTTCCCAAACAGGAAACTTAGCCGAGATTGGCCGATTTTAAAAATGGCAGCTCTTTTCTGGCTTTCATTATACTGGTATTTACAAAATATATGCATTTTACAGTACATATACGATTTAGTATTATATCAAATAGTTAGTATGTAGAATGTTAAACAAAAATTGTAGAGTTTTTATATCTGGAAAGGAGACAGTTAAAGTTTTGAAAAAAAAAAGAAAACCTTTCACAAATCAATCAAACTATTACCATTTCCTTGAGAATAAGAATTTTGGTATTGTTGATTACCAAATCCATATCCAGTTTCAGAAGGAACAATACGATTGGGGTTAGAACTGGAGCTAGAGTTAGAATTAACATTTCTACTGTTAATATTAGCATTCGCATTAGCACCAACAGTTCCATTGAAACCAGTAAATTGATTATCAATGAATGGATTATTGTTGTTGGATATTTGTTTGAAACCAGTACCTTGAGAGTTAATAAATGTACCTGTTTTAGTAAATTGTGCTGGGATTCTTGCATCTCCTGTATTACCAAATGTATCAAGACCTGTACCTTGAGCAAGAAGTTGATTAAGTTCGCTATATTGATCATTCATCTTTTGACTTCCAGTTACATTTTGTTTCATAGGCATTTGAGATGCATTTTGTAATGCTTGAACTTTTTGTTGTTGTTCAAATAGTAATCTTTGTTGTTCTTCCAGAAGTTTTTGTTGTTGACGTAACTCTTCTTCCCTTTTCTTTCTAGCTTCCTCTGCTTCTTTCTCTTGTTGCTGGAGTAATAAGTTTTGCTGTTGTTGTTGTTGCTGTTGAGCAAAAGGATTGTTTGAACCTGTTTGTAATGGAACTTGTGCTTGCGCTTGAGCTTGAGCTTGAGCTGCCATGTGTGCTGCCATTTGTTGTTGGTAAAGTTGTTGCTGTAAATATGCTTGTTGTGCTTGGGCTTGGGCTTCTGCTTGGGCGAGAGCTTGGGCTTGTGCCTGTTGCATTGCAAAATCTTGATATCCATTTGCATAAACAGGATTTCCAAACATATCATAACCTATAATTTGTCCCTGGGTTTGAGCTTGTGATTGTTGATTGTAGAAACCGTAGATATCGGGTGGATTTGAGTCATTTAAATCTAATAAGTTTTGATTTTTCTTTCTCATTTCCTCTTCTTCAAGAGATAATTGAATAGCTCTTTCAAGTGATTGATCTGATTGATTTCTTCTTCTTAGTTCTTCTTCTTCGGCAGTCATTCTGGATTCTTCTAATGCACGTTGTAAATCATCATCGTAAATCTCATCATCTTCTGGATTACGATTGTTTCTCTTTCTTCTACGTCCTCTTGAGCCAGAAGCAGAAGCTGCCATTCGTTCTTCTTTCAATCTTTCATCATCTTGAAGCAAACTAGTCAATTCCTTTGCCTTGACTCTTATAATTGAACCTTGATCATTTCCGGTACTATCTTTAGTATTAAATTCTCTTAATGTTTTGATGATGAAAAGATTATCCTTTGCCCAAATAACAACGTCATCTGAACCATAACGTACTAAATATTCCAGTAAAGTAAGTGCTTTAGCAACATGTCTCCAGTTACGTCCCTTGTCATTAAGACGACGATCAATTATATCCATTACATCTTGAAATGAACCATTTTTGTATGTGAGGTCAGCCACTTGAGACATTTTTGAGATAGTTGGACTAGCAGGGTCATTGGATGTACACTCACGCACGAGAATTTGTGCTGAGGAATACCCGCTAGTGACGTTTTTAATAGATCTTAAAACAGCCTTTGTGGTCATCTATTTGAGTTTGTTGGGCAGGTTGAATTTAGATAAGGAAAAGCAACAAGTAAACGCCACCGAACAGTTCACTGATAGCCGACTATTTTAATTAATTAAAATTGCTTTTATCAAAATGTCGCTTCATAATTTTTGGCCGGAGCTGTGAATTCGGTCTTGCATTACTTAAGAAACACGAAAAAAGTTTTCTCCAGCTTATAATCAATATTAAGTATTCGATTATAGAGTAAAGAAGAAGGTGTGGACTTTAGCATTATGGATAGAGATAAATTAGTGAGAGGGACTGAATTATGAGGATTCATTATGGATTTGAGAGACATCAAAAATATACTTTACGAAAAAAAAACAGGAAAATTTTAATTGACAATCATGCTAATTCTATAACACAATCATTTTACAATCGAAGCAGTAGCTCAAGAAAATGAAAAACTTATCTCTGATGTCCGTGAATTGAAGGAGAATATGATGAAATCTTTAGATGAACAAACGAAACAATTGAAAGAAAACTCTAATTTGTTAATGAGTTTAATCAGATCGATCGATGAAATTGAGGGGGGCAAAAGAAGTTATGTCAAATATTGGGTGATATAATTAGAACTCATAAAAAGTTTGTGAGGTTGGAAAGAGTTACAAACACAAATTGTGCGAAAAAAGAGCTGGTGACATTTCTCATCAATGGCAATCAATCTCGTCGGTTGATAAGTCAATTAGATGTAACTGTTAAAAATTTTGAATCAGGAGGTCAATTTACAGAAGATATTATCGGTTTGAAATTAGAGAGTTTTTTGAACGCACGAATTGAAAAGCCATAACAATGAATACACCTTCAAAAATTTAATCACATTTAACCAGTTTGTTTCGGATTGGTTTTACGGTGATCAACTTTTATATAAAATTGATGACTTGAATGAAGAGTGGGTGAAAAGGAACAGAGCTTCTTATTATAGGTATAAATGTCTGGCTACAGTGCTAAAACGTTTTTTGGCACGTATAGATGAAGACATAAACGTTAGATCAAAAATGTATGTATTTATCACATATTGCCAAAACAACACAATCAGGCCTTTTTCAAACTCTTTTCAAGTAGGAAAAATGGCAAACTTTCTATGTGGTACTAATAAACGACTAAATTCCATATTTGCAAAGCCCGAAATGTGTGAACTGGTAGTCCAACCTATCTCAGTTGAGGTGTATCAAAAGTGTGTCCTAGATGGATGAGAATTTTACAATCCAAAGATTCATATTTATACTACATTACATTCTATAACTTTTTTACGATATGTATTTATTATACAGAGTCTATATATTATTATAAAGAGTTAAAAAAATGACTAACTTTTTTTGGTAATGGTGTCTTTAGTTTTACTTTCACATCCAGCACATGTATGTAGTGTTTCATGTAAGAATACATCACAATCAACACAAAAAATCTCCTTACATTGAGGGCATTTTGCAGCACCTGCACCAGATTCTTCACCGCATCCTAAACATACTCCACCCTCTGGACAATCGTCAAAGGTTTGAAGTGGAAATAAATGATGGTAAGAACGAGCCAAGTGTGTTGATAAAACAAGAGTTAAAGAACAACAAGGACAAACTGTGGGTAATGTACAAACCTTACTGCCACATTGTGGACAAACATATCCACCTGCTATTGCCTGTGAATGACACGCACATAACCCTACTTCTGCACTAGCTCGACTAGGAAATCCCATTTTAACTAATGAAAACCCTGATGCACTTTCAGCTGCTCTTTTAGTAACAGCAAGGGGTGTGACACACTCCATAACCAATTCTTTAAAATGATTTTCATCTAAAGCAACATGATATGTACTTTTCACGTCACCAAATGAAGTTTTAGAACATAGTTCCTCACAGACTGCAACTCTTGCTGTTAATCCAATAACACGAACCGTGATTCTTTCTTTTACTAACGCTGATATTGTTTTATGAATATTACCAGGATCTGCACTAAATAATGCACCAAAAATAATAACAACTTCACGAGTTGCGGTCTCATTACCACCAGCCAAAACCCCTCGAGCCATATTCAATGCATTTTGTAGACTCGGTTCACCTTCTGGATCAAATCTTGTTCTCAATTGACGTAAGGCAGTTATATGCTCATGTGGACTACCTCCTAATTCACTGACTACTTGCGCAATACCATTTCTCATTGCCACAATCGCAACTTGTGAAACAGGGTTTTGATCAAAAAACTCTCCCACAAACTCAACAGCATGTTCTATCATAGCTACCCCTCGTGTTGGTCTAACATCCTTTTCACGCATCACTCCTGAGTAATCTAATATCAAAACAACCGTTCTAATAATACCTCTTTGAACAGGGACTGTTGCACCTGCACGACGTCTTTTACGTGCATCAACTAAATCTGAGACTATACCTTCCAATGAACCACTTGCATCTTCTTGAACAATATCCCACGACCTTCGGTATTCATCTTCCCATGCATAACCACCACCAGCACCTTTCAATGCTGATGGTTTACCTGTTTCAATTTGTTCGTCTTCGTCATCTGCAACTATTTTCTGAGTTCTATTTCTCTTTCTTGTGGTTGCCCTCGTTCTGACTCCACTTTTCACAATTGCATCATCTTCATCTATATCCATAGTTAAGCTGATTATTATATGAATAAAAAGAAACGACTTCAGTTATTAAAAACCCAAAAGATTAGAATAAGTTAAGCTGTAAAGTTCAGAGAAACTGGAGATCAGCAATATAATGTTTCAGCTATTAAAATAATTACGTAATATTTTAAGATCATGAAGTAGATAAATTTTTTTTAAAATTTTTCATGAAAATTTGAAATTTAAGGAAATTTTTACTTTTATTACTTATTGTAAGTAGATTTTAAAATTAATTGCATCTCTGAATAATATTATACAACAATGGCAAAAATTAGAGGTAGACGTGTAAAGAAATCTGAAGATTTTATAAATGAAAATCAAGATATACACGAAAATCATCAAGATGTTCAAGATAAAGAACAAAAAGATCAATTAATCGATTCATCTTCAACTGCCTTTTTCGGTTTAGTTGATTCGAATGAACTTACATATTTTCATCAAGCAGAACAAACTTTGAATTTAAATACGTTTTCTACTCCTGAAGAAAGTGAACTTTTCGTTAATAGTGTTTTTGAAGAAGCTCGTGGTAAAGAGTTAAAGTTAGTTACTAACCAAATTTGCTCCAAATTAATGGAAAGATTAGTTCTTAATTCATCGCAAGCGCAAGTTTATCAATTATATCATGCGTTTGAAGGACGTTTTTACGACTTATCAAGACAAAAATTTAGTTCCCACGTTTTAGAAACATTTTTAGTTAGATGTGCAGCTCTTATTGAAAAGGAAATGTTAAGCAGTAACAACAACCTAAATGAAGAAAATGATGAAGATGATGATGAATTTGAAGAAATCAGTATGGAAGTAATGTTCATTAAAATTATCTCTGAATTTTTACCACACTTAAAACAAATGATCAATGATAGATATGCTACTCATGTTTTGCGTATTGCTTTACTTGTTATGACAGGTAAGGAACTTCCATCTTCAACCGAATCCAATTCAATTCTTCGAAGCAAAAAATCTAAGATTGCACGTAAAATGATTGAAATCAAAGACAGTAAAGATTACCAAAAAAATTTCCAAGTTCCGACATCATTCAAAGATGAACTTCGTAAATTATTACAGATTTTCAACAAAAATGAAACATGTGAAAGTCTAAGAGAATTAGCTATTAATAAGGTTACCTCACCTGTAATTCAATTATTCATTCAACTTGAGGGTATTGTTGATAGAGATAGAACCATTTGGAGTAGTATTTTTAACGGTGATAATGAAGCAGCGGATGCTAAACAACGTGAAAAGGAGGGGGCTTTTGTTGAATATTTATTAAGTGATCAAGTGGGTTCACATTTCTTACAAAACTCAATTGAAAATCAAAAGGTTAAAAGTGTTGAAAGAATTTACAACACATATATGAAAGAAAAACTGGTAAAATTGGCAAAGAGAGAAACCACTGGTGTCTATGTTGTTGAGTGTATGATGACAAAATTGAAAAGTAAACAACAAATGGAAATTTTAGATACATTAGTTCCTGTTATGAATGAATTAATTGTTAACAATATTGATATTGGTGGTTCCATAATTGATTGTTCAGCAAGAAATGATAATTATTTAAAAGAAAGTATTATTGAAAAGTTTATAGATTTCTTCAATAAAGGTAATAACAATGATGATTTATTTGAAAACATTCTTAAATTATCCGGATCTACTCTTTTCAGTACAAAAGATGATTGGCCAACATCGGAAGAAAGAAGAAGGGCTCTTTTCTTTGAAAAATTGATTGAATATGATCAAGAAAAGATCTTGCATATTGCCGTCACCAAAATACTAGAATTTGATGAAGCAACATTAATCAAGTTCTGCAAACATGGTGTTTTTTCTCATATAATTGAAAATGTACTTAAATTACGTGAATCCCTCACTTTAGTTGAAAGAAAGACTTTACTTAATAAATTAATTGGCCATGAATGTTGTAATATTGTTGAGTTAGCATGCAACTCTACTGCATCTCATATTATTGATGCTTTATGGCTGTTTACATTTAAACTTAATATGTTCAAAGAACGTATTGCTCGTACGTTACTTCAAAATTCCGAAATTGTTAAAAGTACAATATATGGTCGTATGGTATGGAAAAACTGGAATATGGAATTATACACTCGTAAATTTAATGATTGGAAATGGATTGTCAAGGAAGAAGAACAGAAATACGAAGAGGAAAAGCAAGCTAAAAAGAAGGAATTAGAAGAGATTAACAGTTCTTTTAATGCTAATGGTAAAAGAGGACGCCAAGGAGATAATGAAAATTCTGATGGTAAACCTAAACGTAGAAGACGTTAAACTAACATATATCGATATTTAAACAGTAATAGATACTATTGTTCTTATTCAAATGATAACAATTAGCAGCAAACTGTATTTCGTTTGTTACTGCCGGTTAACGCCCTGTAGTCCATTCATACGAAAAGCTTCCCCGTTTTTTTCATGGAGGGTGCTTTTTACCACACTTAATTAGTGCGCATGAAACATGAAACATGATTTGAAACACCTTTTCGCGGGTGAAACAGAAAACATCTTGTCATGAAACAACCCTCTTTTAGGGCCTCAATGAAGCCAGTTTTCCGCTTTTTGCACTTGAAAGTTTCTCTGATAGTAAAAATTGGAGCAGATCTTGTGGGTGCCCATCCGCATTTGGCCTCATCCCTAGATACATTCTCTGTACTCTGTATAATTACATATTTCTTTTTTCTTCTAATTACCCTCTTGGCCTCCTAATCACATTGTTGCTTTCTCTTTCCCTATCAGATACATTTTCCACTGTCAAGCACTCTGAACCAGTACTATTGAATATCAAAAAGAATTGGGAGATTGATCATTTATTAAGTTATTGAATAAAAACAAACAATAATAACAATTAAGTTTAAATTTTTTCTTTGAAGACTACACCTGATTAACAATTTCAAATCTGTTGTGTAAGTTTAACTAATATATTCATATTATTATTATATATAATCAAAGAAACTATTAAAAAACCCATCAAAAAAATAGCTAAAGTAAAAAATATAAATAAACAAAAAGTCTTGCACAAATGACCGCCTTAACTGCAAAAACTGAACAATACAAGGGAACTGATGGCAGTGTAAAAAAAGAACCATTAGAAGATTCAGACACGCCAATTCTAGGTGAAGTTATCCCAGAAGTTTCCAATGTTGATGAATCTAAAATAAATAACACTAACTCTCAACTAGAGAGTTCCGATAGTAGTACTGCAAATGATTTATCTGAAGAAGAATCACAAAAGTTTATTAACTCCCTTCAACTGATTAAAGATCTTGATTTATTTTTGGCAACTGCTCCAGTCAATTGGCATGAAAATCAAGTAATTAGAAGGTATTTTCTAAACAAAGAAGAAGGTTTTGTTTCATGTGTCTACTGGAATAACTTATATTTTATCACGGGTACAGATATAGTTCGGTGTATTGCATATAAAATGTGCCACATTGGCCGTGAAATTGTTGATAGGAAGAAATTTGAAGAAGGTGTTTTTTCAGATTTAAGAGCTTTAAAGTGTGGTACTCATGCAATACTTGAAAACTCAAGATCGCCATTTTTAAAGTTTCTCCACAGAAATCAATGTCTCAGAACTCAAAAGAAGCAAAAAGTGTTCTTTTGGTTTAGTGTTCCTCACACAAAATTATTTACAGATTTCTTAGAAAGGGATTTAAAAAGAGAATTATCTAATCAACCAGCAACAACAAAACCAATCAATGGAATGTTCAACACGTTCAAATATGATCAATCAAGACCTATTTTAGAACAGCTTTCCGATCATTTCTCATCTATTTTATCATTTAATGTGAGTCATTTGCTGCTGAAAACAAATCCAATTTTATCAAATAATCAAGAAACTATTAAACCTGAACCTCAGCAGCATGTTACCCAATCTAACCATAACATTCCGCAGGTTGTACCCCAACAACATCCCCACGCTCAGTTACTGTATCCACAACAATCATATTCAAATATTTCAGCAACTCGTGATCAACAGCGGCAAATAAACAATGGCTCAAATGGAGATGATATGGTTAGAGCACAGCATTCCAAAGAACAATTACAAAATACTAATCAGATTAATAGTCAAATTGCAGACGATTTTCCTTTAGATTTTATTGATGCTGAACCAAAATATTTGAACGGTTATAACAATTCTGAAAATTCACTTCGTTTTAACGGTAAGCTGAGCTTCAGTCAATCATATATTTTTGATGATGGTAAAATGTCACCTTCTAAAGGCTCACAAATCCAATATGTTGTGGGTGATAATGTACAACCTTTTGATCAAAGTGATTCTTTTCCATATGGTTCTATTAATCATACTTTACTGTCAGCAACATATCAACCTTACTCAAATCAACAAATGTATATTTTGTCAGGTCTGCCCTCTGCGATTGATCCAACCTCTACTTTCAATATGCAACAAAGCCAATCACAATCTGGAAGTATATCCCAATTTATACAAGTTCCAGTCCAACCTTCTGGTATAATCAATTCACCTACTACGATAGTGGGAAACAATGAAAGCCATCAAGGATCAATAGATGGATTAAGTTTTCAAGGAAATGATCAAAATCTACAAATTATGCCTCAATATATTAGATCTCAATCTCCTTCTTTGGGTGGAAACTTTATGAATCTTCCATCTTCAGGTTATATTCCTGTTTATATGCCACTGCCTACAGCATCGTCAAAAGATAATATTCTGTTTCATAGTGATTCTGTGGAAGTTGAAAATAACAATGAATCCATAGAAATTAATAATGATAATGTAAATTCAGTGGAAATTAATCAATCTGCAGGCCAGAAAGCGGCTACTGAGTTGAAAGAGATGGAATCCAAAGATAAGGATAATGAAACCAGTGATAAAATGAACTCAACACAAAAACCAGATTATATGATGTTATCTATGCCATCAGCTATGTCAAATAATTTTGGTAGAGTCATTGTGGGTGGACAATTGTTCACTCCTGGTAATTTAGGTATGGAATATAATGTTGATAATTATGCTTTAGGGTCTGGTGTTGGAATTTCTCCTGTTATTGGATTTAATAATGGAATGCTGTCTGCAATTCAATATCAATCTGCAAATAAACCAAATTTTGAAATGCCAAATGATCCTTATGAACACAGAGATAGCAATGAAGATACCGTTTTGAAGAATAAAGACGGTAGTGGTATTCAAGATAATGATGGTTCTAAAGTTACTAAACCAAGAACTGCACTAAAGAAGAGATTTTTAAATCCAACACTTCAGCGTCTACAGCTGGAAAGTTACTTGGATGAGAATGACGATTCAGCAGAAAGTAATGAGAATGAAGATAAAATTCCCATCATTGAACCCACCAAACTTGTTGTTGATGATTCTTTGAATAACTAGAGATTTATGTACAGTTACTTTATTTTAAATTTTGTACTTCTATATCGTATTATTTTAATATCTTAATTAAACATTTAAATTTTTATTACTATATCTTTAAACTGTTATATAATCTGTCACTTATTGTAAATTTGCTTGACTATTATACATTTCTACAATTTGGTCACTACTTGTCGCATCTTCGGTTGATTTATCATCTCTAATCTGGATAAATCTTGGAAATCTTAAGGATACACCTTTTTCACCATCGCCTAAGTAAGTTGCACCGCATTTGTAAATTGGTGAAGTAGTCAAATCAGCGACCTTAACTTCAAACAAAGTAGTTGGCTCAAACCATACATCAGGAACCGCATTTGAATTATTTTTATCATACACATAAGATGACTTAGGTGATTTTATTTCAGTTGGTTTAAGAAGAGTGTGTAGTTTCTGTAAAAGTTCTTCACTAAAACCAGTTCCAATTTTACAAATTGTTTCATATTCTCCACTATCTTGGTTATAACCTGCTAATAAGAAACCACCGTACCAACCAGTACGTTTTCCCTTACCAATATAACCACCGATAACTACTAAATCAAGTGAATCTCCAACACCCTCTAGATAATCCTTTTTAAGTTTCAACCAATTTCTTGATCTTTTGGATGGTTCATAATAAGAATCACTTCCGTCTAAAGTTTTGATCATCAAACCTTCGCATGCATCACTTACAGATTCATCTAAGAATTTAGTAATTTTTTCAACATTGTCTGTATCCATCTTAGTAGCAAACTGTAATTTTCCTGGTATCTCTTTCAAATTGTTGTAGAGATATTTTCTTCTTTCATCTAAAGGTTTTTGAATCAAAGAATCGCCATTGTAATATAATATATCAAATGGAAATAAACAAACTTGAACTTGGATGTCCTTCTCTTGGACGTCTTTCCTCTTTCTGGTAGATAAAATTTGAAAAGGTAAAATTTTATTATTTACACTATCCCAAGCAACACATTCACAGTCAAGAATTAAACTTTTGATTGTAGGATTTTCAGCCTTAAGTGCATTCACAACAGGAATCAAATCAGGATATCTTTCAGTCATATTTTCTGAATTTCTAGAGTAAATATACATTTTTCCATCTTCAGAAAGATGAAGTTGTGCTCTTTCACCATCATATTTATATTCACATGTAAATCTTTTACCCTGCAATGTATCTAGAATTTCACTGATACTTTTGGTTGGTTTGGCCAACATAGGCTTTAAAGGAACACTGGGACTTAACTCTGCATGTTCACATAAGTTCAAAATACCATGTTTCATAGACAATTGAATCAAGATTTCATAATTTGGTAATCTAGAGTATGCTTCTTTGAATTGTTCTTCAGCTTGTACAATCAAATCAGAGTTTGCCTTTTTATTTTTCTGTTCTAGTTGCCACTCGACAATTGCCTTGGATAATGCTACAATGACACTCTTTTCACCAAAATTGATTCTTAACTTTCCTTCCAATGATCTCATCAAAAATTTGGCTTCAACACCTTCACAAGCAGTTAACATTTTGTTAATAACACTGACTTTTTTACTTTGTGCGTTCGTTCCCTCAAACTTTGCAATTTCATTAAGTCCTTTCCAGACCTCAAGAACTGTCAATCTTTTAGGCTTGAACATGACCTTTTGTTTCGACCTACTTTTTTGAGCAACAACACCAATATCACCTTCGATGTGATAATCTTTTCTAAGTTGGGTAAGTTCACGACCGGTACCTTGGGCTAAAGCTTTCAAAAGTAATGTTTCACCTAACCCCAATTCTAAACCTGGTTCGTAATCTGGACCAAGTCTATTGACCATCAAGTATGTAACCATTGTTAAATCTCTTATTTTATCTTCAATGTCATTAGAGTCAGTAAAATGTAAAACTTCATGAAAAAATCTACACGCAGAAGCAATATTCTTTAATCTTCCACTTTCGTTTTCAAGTTCTTCAAATGTAGAGCTTAACATCGAGTACATGATTGGTTTCGCAGATGTTTTGTGTCTTACTTCATTCTTTTCATCAATTTTAAGTAATTCTTTTGCTTCTTGGATTTCATTAACTTTTTTGTGTTGTTCAAGATCATTATCTATTTCGACCAGAGTTTTCGGTTTCTTCGATTTTGGTGATTCTGATAGATCATCACTTTTCTCTTTTACTTCTCCTGTAGAAAGGTTTGAATTTATTCTTGAAATTGGTCTTTTCTTATTAGACTCATCATTTTCAGTATTTGGAGCTTTTTTACTTGAGAAAAATCTCATTAATGTTGATTGTCCTGACTTTGAACTCATATTGAATAGATTGGGCTGATATAATTTAGATATTTGATATGGTGATAGAATGTATTTGCTGATGCTTGCTTTTAAAATTAGTGGTCTGTGTTTGTTTATCAAAAATCTTTGCATCACACGGAATACCCTGTTCAACCTGTCTAATTCCAATCAAAATGAAATAAATTTCGTTCAACATGAGAATGATTGTCTAAGCTATTATTTCCGTCACGTAAATTTTTTTACAGGACCAAACACGCGTTTACAAATTAAATCTGGTGTATCGAAACACGAAATATTTGAAATAATTAATTTATTAATGATAACTTAAAAAACTTTATATAAACAGGTCTAATTAAACACCTTAAAAATTCATGTTTGGATGTTCTTACCACAAAACATGGCAAACAGAGTAAATAAAAATGTTATAAATGTAGAAAATTTTGAAAAATGAAAAATGAGAATTTAAAAGAAAATGAAATGAAAATAGAATTGAAAGCATTTTAGAATGAAAGAAACAAAATCTGTAAAGATGATTTGATCAGACAGAATCATTATTTAGATTCATATTTTTCCCAGTTGTTTAAGATTTCCTTAATCTTTTCAGAACCAGTTAAATCGTGGACATCTTGGAAGTATTCTTTAGTTAATTCGAATGGTTTAGCGGTCAAGTTTGGAATATATTTACCGATTAATGAAGCTGGTTTAACGGCAGACATTGGGATTTTCTTTTCTAAGAATCTCTTGAATGGAGTGACACCTGATTTTAAGTAAGAAGAATGGAAAGGAACGGAGATACCTCTTAATGGAATACATGCAAAACCTCTTTCAAGTTCAATTGGTTGTGGTTTAGCTAATGATTTCTTTGAAACTTCATCAACAATCTCAGATAAGTGTTCAGCAACCTTTTCTAATGACATCATTTCTTGTAACTTAACAATATCAATCTTTTGTAATTTGAAAACATTCAAAGTGTTAGTTAAAGTATCAAGAGCTCTTAAATCACCGGCAGTGACATATTGTTGGTTTTCAACATTGTAGTTAACAATTTCTAATAACCAGCCAGTTTGTTTACTGATATGATCAACAACATATCTTAAAGCAGCATCAGTGAAAGTTGGACCAACTCTAGATGGGTTAACAGCGCACATACCATAATTAGATCTTCCTAACGCATCTCTTGGAACTGCAACTTGCATAGTCATACCTCTATAGAAAACGACATCAACTAATGATTCGATTGGCATAACATCAGCCAGTGAAGATAATGCAGAATATTCACCTAAAGAGTGACCAGCAAACATTGATTCGGCTGGAACCAGACCCTTGGATTTCATATCTTCAAAAGCAGCTTTTTCCATTAAAGTTAAAGCAGGTTGAGTGAATTGAGTTGCTGCTAATAAACCAGATGGAGATCTGAAAGTATATTCAGTGGTATTTTCATCAATTTCTTTGAAAATCTTTTCAGAAACTAAAGAACCATCTTCTGCAACAGTTTCGAACATCATTGAAATATAGTTTTCTCTAATTTCTCTACCCTTTGGACCACCAAAGTGAACAGTTAATTCATTTGGATTGTTCTTAACAATATCTAAGATGGAGAACCCATAAGTAGCAACTAAATGAACATCAGCTCTATCCCAGACAGCCTTAGCAACATCAGATGAGTTGTATAAGTCCATACCCATACCTTGTTCTTGAGAACCTTGACCAGTGAAAACAAAAGTGGAAACTGGTTGTTCAATTTCAGCTTCACCGGCTAAAACAACCTCATCAGTAGAAATCTTCTTTGTTTCAATCTTAATAATCTTTCTACCGTTGATCATACCAACGTGTTCTAATCTGGTGGTTAATTCATCATTTGGTAAAACCATACCAGTGAAGTTAGCTTTGTAAGCAACAACTCTTGGTGCAACAGCATCAGCAGCATACATTTCAACTAATGATCTGACAGAAGCAGATGAGTACATACCGTGGGTAATAGTACCTGGTAAGTCAGCATAAGCAGCAAAAATTTTGTTAACGTGAATTGGATTGTAATCACCTGAGACAGCGGCATAGGTTTCATTAGTAGTTGGGGCTTTAGTTTTTAATGCAACAGCTAATGGGATTGGATTTTCAAATAATAATGGTTGCTCAATTGGAGTACCATTTCTAGTTAAGTAATCAATAACCGGGTTGCCATAAGAGAATGCAGCATTATACTCAATTTCTGCGACCTTCTTAATTTCCTTAGTTGGAGATTCGTAATATACATTACCAGTAGTTTCAACATTAGAGTAAACATTAGCAGACTTGAATTTGTAAACAGATTTTAATCTGAAAATCAAAGTTTTGTTTAATAATTCAACACCTTCTTCAATATGGAACCATTCCTTTGATTTTAAGACAGCAGCATCCTTAGCCGAAGCAATAATAACTTGTGCTGGAGTTTCTTCGGTTTTTTCAAAAGTGTTTTCGTAATCAGAATATTCACCTCTGTAGAAGAATGCAGAAGTAACCTTCATAACAGCCTTTGAATCCTTGTAAATAGTACCAACCACTTCAACAGTTTTACCAGTTGGACCATTGATAACAGAAACAATTTCAGCATCAGAAGAGACCTTATCACCAACCTTTAATAAAGCAGCGCCTGGAACTAAACTATAAGCATTAGATAAATGAACTAGTTTTAAGATATCACCATCAACACATTTTGGGAAGATAGACTTCATGATTGCTTTCCAACCAATAACAATAGCAAAATCCATTGGAGCTAATTGATCTCTACCTTCTCTTGGAACAAAATATTCACATGAGTTACCAACTGAATGAGTTAATTGAGAAATATCCTTGGAGTTAATTTCCATTGAACCACCGTCAATAGTAGATGCAACATCAAAGTCTAAGTCAATCTTTGAGTTAGAACCGAACCAAACCTTCCAGTAGAATTCCTTGATTCTTTCATTTCTACCTTCCATAATTTCAGCAATTGGAGCGAAACCATCAGCAGTGTTGTAAGTGTAGAATAATTCTAATGCAACAGGGGAACCATCAGCAGTTCTTGATTCGATTAATTTTAAGTTGATAGTGTTACCAGAAATTGAAACATTAACAACTTCTCTTTGTTTACCCTTGATGATTTGTGATAATGAAATAACAGTCTTGGATTCATCAGAGATGTTTGAAATAGTAACAACAGTATCCTTAGATGGTGCTAAAACCTTCTTCGCTGGGTTAGCAACATGATTGTAACCTTGAACAAAAAGTGCAGATGAAACAAAAGCGTGTCTCCAGTTGAACTTTTCACCAGCTAATAATGAGAACCACTCATCAGCATTTGGAACCTTTGAACCAATTTGGTAAGTAACAGCATCAGCAGATTCAGTAACAGAAACGCCGGCAACAGAAATTGGTTTAGAAACAGACTTAGAACTGAAGTATTCAACAACTGGAATAGATGAAGCATCATTGTTATATTCTTCCTTTAATAACTTTTCGATATGACCATCATGAATACCATCCATAATTTCCTTGATTGGTTCATCAACCTTGTTAATAAATTGAGCAGCAACTGGACCACATAAGACACAAGTTCTTTGAACATCTTCATCAACGACAGCTTCTAAATGTTCAGATTGCCATAAGGAATCCTTCTTGAAGAAAAATTCAAACTTTTCGTTTAAGATTGGGATAAATGGAACTGGTTTTTGGAATGGGTTTAAACATAAACCAATAAAGAAATCGACATCTTCAGCATTAATTAATTGAGTTTTTGCTTGTGGATATTTTTCGAAAAGGATATTTAAAACTGGAGCTGGAGTGTTTAATTCTGTGAAACTTTGAACAACAGAAACAGTTGCAGCAGTTGCAAATCTTTCTTCAATTCTTCTAATAAATTTACCAGTGAAATCTCTCAATGATGGGTCAATCCATTCATTTAATTTGTTAATAAATAATAATTCAACACATCTAACAACGATTTGTTCGTAAGTCATATCCTTGATATCACAAACACCTTCATCATTCTTACCAAACCATGGTTTTTGGAAATCAGCATTTAATTTACTAATAATGTAATCCTTCTTCTTTTCTAAAGCTTCAACCATTTTGTTCTTTGGTAATGATAAAATGGTATCATCAATTTCTTTCCAGAATTTAACAGCTCTAGTTGCAATTTTATGAATTGGTTCACCCATTTCTGATTTAACAGTTAAGATACCACCAGTTGGCTTTTTGTAAGTTTGTTCCCATTGGTTATCTGGAACACCAGGGCATGAAGCAATTAAAGCCTTTGCCTTTTCAGAAGTTAAAGCTTCCTTAGCTGCCATAACTCTTGAACCAAATAAGAAACCATCAAATGGCATTGGAGGATAATTGAATGATTTTGACCATTCACCAGTCAAGTATGGATAAGTATCTTCAGCAGAACCGAAACCTGAACCAGCAACTAAAATAATGTTTGAACATCTTCTAATCTTAGAATACATTTGTAAAATTGGTTGATGGAAATCTTCGAAGGAATGGTGACCACCACCTCTACCACCTGTCCATTGAACAACAATTGGGAAATGAGGATATGCCTTAGCAATTGAAATACATTGACCAATAGCATCAATAGAACCTGGTTTTAAACCTAAGTAAGTTAAGCCAAGAGTTTCAATATATTCACCTGCAATTTCTAATGATGGAACACCAGCACCAATTGTAAGAGATTGAAGTGGGAAACCCTTTTGTCTTAAGTTTCTAATCATTGGAATTGCCCATTGTAACATTCTTGGGTTAACATAAAGTAAATTAATACCAATACCGTAACCTGGTTCAACCTTTTCAGCAACTTCAGTTAAAGCTTCAATTAAAGTATCTTCTTTGAAGTAACCACCACCACCAAGTTCAATGGTATAACCAGCGTTAAGAGTTGCAGCAACAAATGATGGAGAGACAGTAGTTGGAGTCATACCTGGAACCATTAATGGAGCTCTTGACAATAATCTTGAGAATTTGGTATCAACATAAACTTTACCATTTTTATTTTTAACTAATTTTGGTTTGAATTCGTTTAACCAATCTTGAGCAAAAATTAATGAGGATTCATTAACATCAAATAATTCTTGTTTGAACCCGTAATCAACATCAGCATTTGCAGCTTGTAAGACACCAGCAACAATAATTCTAGCACCGGTACCTTCTTTGTTTTTATGAGTTAAAACACCTAAACCGGAGACACCACCTGGACCGAAATCAATTAAATGAGTTGCCTTAAAGTCGGTTGCTAATTCCCAGTTAACAGTTAAAGTGTTAATACATTCAACAATTCTAGCAGCTAATGAACCTGAGTATAAACGTAAATCTTTACCATCATAAGTATCATAAACAGGAATTGAGATTTTGGATTGTTCAAATTCTAAACCTGAGTTCTTGAAATCTTCTAAGATTAATGGGATTGCAGATTCTAATAATTTAGAATGGAAAGGAGAGTGAATTGGTAAGAATCTTGAAGAGAATTTTAATCTTCTTTGAGAATATGGAACTCTTGATTGTTCTAAACCTGATGGAGCCTTTGCATTTCTTAAGTTTAAGTTGAAACCATATAATGATTCTGGAGGACCTGAGACAACAACATTTCTAGCACCATTAATAAGTGAGATTTTGATATGTTTTTCAGATGGTAAATGATGATTAGTTTGTTCAACAAAAGTTTCAACTTCAGCAACTGATAAATCTCTAACAGATAACATTGGACCTGGTTTACCTTCACCATTTTCTTCAGCATCTTTAACCATTGATGGAGCAAGTGAGGTTAATGGATAAACTTGTAAACATCTAACAGATAAGTAGAATAATAATTCGACTGCTTTTAAAGCTTCAACTTCAAATGATTCCCAAGAATCAGAGGATGCAACAACTAATGAAGTAACTAAACCTTGAGAGTGACCAGTAGTACCCTTTAAGTTTGCTTTGAATTGACCTGGGGTTAAACCTAAAGTTTTACAGGTAATAATATAGTGACATAATTGAATAACACAAATTAAAGGACAAGAAACTGGAATTGATAATAAGTTATCGACACTTGGAGTTTGAGATGGGTTCTTTAACCAGTTAATGAAATCAAAACCATCAGTGTAGATTCTGTCAATATCGTGAGTTGATGAGATTAAATCTTGAACTTTTTGTTGAACTTTAGATAAGAAATCAGAGACTAAACCATTATAAACTTGGTAAATTTCTCTTAATTCTTCGAAATAATCATCAGTATTACCTTGACCACCAAAGATAGCATAGATAAGTGCTTTTTCATCAGCAGCAGCATTAAATAAAGCAGATGAGACTTTTGAACTTGAAATTTCTGATTTAGCAAAAACTTTAGCATCGAAATAGTTTTTAACAACATTGTAGTTGATTTTTTCTAAAGTAGTTGGATATTCTTCAGAGGCTAATAATTGAGAAGCAAAAGTGTGAATATCAGTTGATTGTAAATATCTATTTTCGAAATCTGATAAGATTAATTTAGTTGCTTGAGATTTTTCAGCATCTGAATAGTTTGAGTTAACAACATAACCTAAGAATTTAGTTAATAATTCAGATTTAGAAGAAGGTTCATTATCATCAGCGAAACCCTCAGTTGGTTGTGGTAAAGTTTTCTTGAAATCTGAAGTAAGTTGTTGGTAGAATAAATATGAATCTGATGGAATTAAGATTGTAGTTTCTAATGAACCATGTGATAAACTTAAAGGTCTATTGATTGAAGCCATTTTTTTAAGTTTTATTTTTGATTTATTATGAGGAAATTTTTTTATGCTATGAAATATATGATTTTTTTGAGATTGTTAATGTTAGTATTTCATACTCATGAATTGGAGAGATGATGAGATCAATTGAAAAATCAAATGCGGAAAAATGAAAATCCGTGAAAAAATTCACGTAATTGAAAAGTCCATTGTAACGTCAAAAAATTGTATGGGGTACACACGAATTTGTCTCACATGGAATTATAAATTATTATTTTTCAGTGAGGGAAAGTCTGTGTTAAGATGCAATTTTTAACTAATGGATTCATAATTACGTAAGATTTTAACGAATATGACATTTAATTGAATGTGAATATGAAAGTAAATGCATATGACAATTAATTGAAATCAATTCAATTGATGTAAAATGATGTTGTATTTATACTTACAATTATTAAATTGATCTAAAATGAATATAATAGAATAATATATGATCTATAGTTGAAGATTATGTATTAATTATTTAAAATATTTTCTAATTGAATTTGTAGATGTGGTAAATAGTATTCAATTGGAGGAAATATATGTAGTACTATTAGATATTAATTGGTTTGTTAATTAATGAAATAATAATATTAATAATAAGATTTAAATTTTCAGTATTAAAAAGTGGTAAGTAATAAAGAAAAGATTGATTTATTTGAATGAATGAAAAGTATATGAAACTGTCTTGTTTTTTTTTTGATAAAAATAGAACAGAGATTGATGGAGCTTTATAGGATTAAAGAACCTTACAGAAAGAAAGATAAAAGATAAAAATTGAAATATCAAATATCAAATATCAAATATCAAATGATGAGCAACAAGTAATAAAAAAAATAGTAGGAAACAAAGAAAAAGTGTTGGAAACTAAATGTAAAATTATAATAAAATGAAGTGAAAATACTTGAAAATAGCTGAAAATAGCTGAATTTTTAGAAATACGTTGGAAAATGTGAAAGGCAACAAAAAAAATGTGATGAGCCACTTGTCCATAGTTAAATTAAAATTATTTGTTGAGTAAACCGTTAACTAGTAGTACTAAGGTTCCCAGTGGGAAAATTAACCAACATTTTTTTATTTTTTCATCTGATTACATAATATTTTAATATATTTTTATATCCGCGGCGGCGCGTCTTTTAAAATTTAAAAATTTTTTTGTTTGGCGTCGATGGGACTCCAGTGTTTTTTTTTACTTATTTGTGTCTTGTGAAAAAAAATTTTTGTCAAGGCATGTTTGTTAGTAGTATTGTATTGAAGTTCCATCATGAAAACATACAGTATACTTCAATTCATTTTCATTCTCTTCTTTCAACAACCATTTTGATAATCACTAATATACAATGTCTAGAGAAGGTTTTGTTCCACCAACTGCTGCTAATTTAGGTAATGCTGCAAGTGGTATGCAATCAATTAAAAATTATGGTGTTAAATATGTTTGTGCTCAATGTGCAGTTAACTTTACCCTTTCACCAAAAGAACCTGTTAGATGTAAAGAATGTGGTCACAGAGTTTTATATAAGGCTAGAACTAAGAGAATGGTCCAATTTGAAGCTCGTTAAATTATAAATCTAATAAATCTATTTTCTTTTAGAAAATTTAATTACCAAATTTGTTTACTTTCTCATTAACACTTTCTCTCATTCATATTACAATATATATATATATATATATATATATATCACATCACTCTAACATAGAGTTTCATACAAGGCATATTCTAAGATAATGACTCACTCATTTTGAGATTGGTTAAGTTACTAAGCTACGATCAACTTTGATTACTTATCATTTTTTTATCCCATCTCATATAGAGATTACTTTTTCCGTTATAATTACTATATTCCTGTATATATCAACTTTCCTATATAGATTAAAAACTCTCTATCAAGCCAGCTAATAAACTATACTTCCATCATTAAATGAAAATCTTCTAAAAAGTTGAGCCGCATGGACGATGCGTCTATGATATGTAAAATATTATTTTTAAATAATTACATCACCATAATAAATTGAATCTTCTAGAAACGTGCACTTATCTATTCAGAGGGGAATGGGCTGTGCTTAAACATTTCACTATTATCTGAAGTTAACCCTAAGGTAATTCCGTTAGTTGCCCTATTGGGTAAATAAACTTAAGTATAATTATTTCATATTAAGAAATGACCAGTTAATATTTTGAAGATTACAGTATCCCAATTATTTCATTTTCAAACTCCAATTAATAAACAATCGGTACTATATTTTAATAATTCTAATTAGTTTGAGTCTATTAAATAATGTCTGGTTCGGAAACAGTTGAAACTTTGATGGAGTCAACAACTGCAATAGTTTCTACTACAGCAAATCAAACATTAATCCATTCGACTGATTCAATTATATTTTCATCATATACATCTACATTCATATTTGATGCTTTGAAACCATTATCCTTCCTATTTTGGATTATAATCAAATTCTTTTCTTTAATGTTATATTCAACTGCATATATGATTCATAAAATTATTTATTTGATTTTATTCAAAACTTTTGAAATCACATTCTCTGCAAATTCTTTATTTTATATCATATTACTAATATCAACTCCCTTATATGCTTACTTCCGTTATACTTACTTAACTGTTTATTCAAGATTACCAAAAGATTCGAAAAGACAAAATCCAATCTTAGATACTTTCCTAAATTCAACAAATGAATCAGATTCAGGTCAACTGAAATCTTATTTAGATCAATTCTTATCAGCAATTAAAATTTTTGGTTACTTAGATGCTCCTGTTTTCCATGAGTTAACTAAATCTTTGCAAACTCAAAAAATTGATTCGGGTGAAATAATCTTCCTTGATGAATTCTCAGGTTTTTCTATTTGTGTTGAAGGTGAAATTCAAGTTTATTCTAAAATTGGTCCTGCTAATGATTCTTCTAAAAGTCAAATTAATCCCCTTTTTATAAGAAATGATGATCACAATGTTGTTATTGTTGATGGAATAAAATATCAATTATTAAATATAATCAAAAGTGGTGCTCCACTATCTTCATTTATTGCTGTTTTAAATATTTTAACAGATTCGCAAAGGACTTTATCAAGTATAACTCCTACTCCTAATTTTTTCTCTCAGAAAAATAACTTACCTTCAATCCCTTCTGATAATTTTTCCCTAGATCCAACTGCCTTTACTGATAGTCCTCAATCGAAGGATGTTAATTATAATATTATTAACAATAAAATGAAAAATTCACCTGAATTAATTGCAATACCCAAAAATTCTTGTACAATCTCAACAATCCCTAAGGAATCATTTGTTAGGATTGCTTCAAAATTCCCGAAGGATACATCTCATATTATTCAAATGATCTTAACTAAATTATACAGAGTTACATTTCAAACTGCTCATAATTTCTTAGATTTAACTCCAAATATTTTCCAGACTGAAATTAATTTGAATCAACATACAAAATCCTTTGAGAGAAAATTGCCTAGATATTTACATAATTTAGCAATTGATTATATCAATAGACAAGAACGTAGTGATTCTTCAGGCTCAGATTATAATAATGTTAATGAAGGAAGTCAAACATCAAGAAGTTCAAGAATTAAAAAATCTTCATATAACTTGAAAAACAGAAGAAAGTTCAAATCTAACAAATATAAATCAACTAATTTTTCAAATTTAAGTAATTCTAATTCTTCATTGAATAATTTAAATTCAAAGTTAAATGCAGAGAGTTCATATTATTCGTCAAATTCTAATCATTTAGATGTATTCACCTCTGAAGGTGATGATAGTATGTACTTAACTGACACTCCAAGTTTGGATCTTGATAATTCATTACATAACAATAACTCAAGCACAAACGTTAGTGTGAGTACTTCAAATTTCACTAATAGTACAAATACGACTAAAAAATCCAGAAACACAAATTCAATTAAAAGAATTCCATTTCTAAGGAATAAATCAAGAAATTTTGTACTTGATTCCAAATCTGATACAAATCCTGGTGATTTGCTTTCTAACGTTGCTTTACCTAGAAACTCGGAAGTTAATTTTAAAAACAATTTATCAAAGGCAGATTTGAATGAAATTATTGATAGAACTTTCAGTGCTGATGATAATGATGAAGAAACTGAAGAATCAACCCTACGTGCTGCATTAGCTGAGAGAATTTCATCAATGATTGGACTTGATAAAAATAATTTTCCAATTGAATCATTGAATGGTAGATCCAATTCTAATATTGATTCAATAGTTAATTCTCCATCACTTCATAGTAATTATGTTCCCGGTATCAGATATGTTACTCCTGTGGGTGAAAGTGCTCTATCTTCATCATCAAAAAACAAGAAGCTTAGAACTTATTCAACAACTAGCATGGATGCTGCTGTGTTACACAATAATAATTTAAATAGCAATAATAGAAGTGGAAGTGTTACCGCAAACAATATGAACTTAGATGAACCATGTTCAATCAACTCAGAAGTTTATAAATCATTTGTTAATTTTGATAATGTTAAAGGAGAATTTGCTGATGATATTAAATTTATGAGAATTAAAAAAGGTACCAAAATAATCAAAGAGAAAGAACAAACTCCTGGTATCTTTTACGTTATTGATGGCTCATTTGATGTTAGCTATTGGAAAAGAGAAAGTGCTTTTAACACAAATTATATCAATGATCCTGAAAATGAAAGAAATTCGAAGGATAATATGGTCGAAGAATATTTATATACAGTTGGGGAAGGTGATATTGCAGGTTATTTGGGTACTTTAATTGGATCTAAATCATTTGTTGATGTTGTAGCTACAACTGATTCATATGTTGCATTTCTTTCACGTGAATTTTTTGAATATTTGACTGAACGTTATCCAAGACTTGAATTAAATATTGCACAATTATTGTTGAAAGTATTGGATAAAAAACTTTACTTAACTGATTATGCATTAGAATGGGTTCATTCATCAGCTGGAAATGTTTTGTATAAGCAGTCTGACCCTGCTAATGGGATCTATATTGTATTGAATGGTAGATTCCGTGCCCTTTCTAAGAATAAAGATAATACAAATTACGTTATATTGGGTGAATATGGTCAAGGTGAATCAATGGGAGAAATAGAGGTGTTAACCAAAAGTAAAAGAATAAATACAGTTGTTTCAATTAGAGATAGTGAACTTGCGAGAATACCTCGTACATTATTTGAGATTATTGCATTAAGTAACCCTTCAATAATGGTTAATATTTCAAGAATTGTTGCTAATAGAGTTAAAAATGATGGTGCTATGGTAGCTTCACAATCACATATTTCAGCAACTGCATCAACTAGAATCAAAGATGAACCAATGATTCAAAGCTTCAATAATTATAGAACAATTACATTACTGCCTGTTTCTTATGATACAATTCCGTTAGTTGAATTTGGTGAAAATTTAGCAAACTCCTTAGAAAAAGTTGGTAAATCTGTTAAAATATTAAATCAAAGTGCTGCATTAAGTAATTTAGGTAAATATGCATTTGATAAACTTGCTAAACTGAAACAAAGTGGTTATTTTTCCGAATTAGAAGAAAAATACGATATAGTCATATATTTGTGTGATTCTGTTGTTAATTCAAATTGGACTCAAACATGTATTCAACAAGGTGATTGTATTTTATTACTAGCAGATAGTATGTTAAAACCTGATGTTGGTGAATTCGAAAGATTGTTGGTTAAAACAAAAACAACTTCTAGAACTGAACTGGTTTTATTACACCCTGATAGACATATTGAACCAGGTTCAACTCATCAATGGTTGAAAAATAGAATTTGGGTTCATGCACATCATCATATTCAGATGGAATGTAAAAATTCTCATGGAAATCATACTGAAAATATAAAGGTTTATGATACAGATACATTGACCAAATTTGGTAAGAAGTTAACTGATAATTTGATGTTCAAGATGGAAAATATAGTCAACAACAATGAACTCTTCCAATTTTTGAAGCAAACAAAACAAGATTTTAAATCTCAAAAGTACTATCAACCATTACAGGAACATAAAGATGATTTTATGAGATTAGCAAGAATTTTAACTGGACAAGCAATAGGTTTAGTTTTAGGTGGTGGTGGTGCAAGAGGTATTAGTCATGTCGGTGTTATTAAAGCATTAGAGGATAGCGGAATTCCAGTTGATATGATTGGTGGTACATCCATTGGAGCCTTTGTCGGAGGTTTATACGCAAAAGATTATGATTTTGTCCCAGTCTATGTCCGTGCAAAGGCATTTGCTGGTAGAATGTCATCATTATGGAGATCATTACTGGATTTAACAATTCCATTAACATCATACTTAACTGGTCATGAGTTCAATAGAGGAATCTGGAAAGCGTTTGGTGATTCCAGAATTGAGGATTTTTGGATTAAATATTATACAAATTCAACCAATTTAACAGATTCAGTTATGGAGATTCACACAAGTGGATATGCATGGAGATATATTAGAGCATCAATGACATTAGCATCATTGTTACCTCCATTGACTGATGATGGGAATATGTTACTGGATGGTGGTTATATAGATAATTTAACAGTTTCAGAAATGCAAAGAAGAGGTGCTAAACATATTATAGCTGTTGATGTTGGTTCTGTTGATGATCGTAGTCCAATGAAATATGGAAACTCATTAAGTGGTTGGTGGGTTTTAGTTAATAGATTAAATCCTTTCAGTGTTCATGCAAATGTTCCGACAATGGCTGATATACAAATGAGATTAGCTTATGTTGCAAGTGTTAATGCTCTAGAAAATGCAAAGACTAGTGAAGGATGTTCATATTTGAGGCCACCAATAGAAGAATATGCAACTTTAGCATTTGGTAGATTCGAAGAAATTTATGAAGTTGGTTTGAAATATGGTACAGAAAAGATTTCTGAAATATTTACAGATTGGAATATGAATACTAAAAAGAAACAATTTTTACCTGGTAGAAGAAGTAGAAGAAGATATTCTATGTAATTTATAGATTCGTTTTTTATAACTTTTTTAGATAATATACAGAATTATAAACGATATTCATTAAATAATTAGTAAATGTGTTTGTTTAGATGAAATCGTAAGCTAAGGTTTCGGTTATCTAGAATCCCTTGAAATACGTGTGATGTCCGCTAAAAATCTATAAGTTTTCACCATCAGTAACTAATATAACAGAATCACCTCTTATAAAGACAAGAGTATGATTTTTTTGTTCAGAAGTAAGTTTCCCTTCTTCTTCTGTCAGACTGTAAATGGTTTCGACTGCATCGCCCAATACGATGTTACAATGAGAATCGTATCCATGTAATTTACCAACCACTTCACGATATCCTGAAAGTTTCACAAAAATCTTTTCGTCTAGATTCTGTTTAAGTAGGTCAAGTGGTTCTGCAACTGTCATTATTCTATAGTTATGTGTAGATGTGATAAGATGTAGTATTTAACCCGTAAATATTTAATGAAAAGTTTCAAAAAGAATGCATTCCGAGACCTTGACCTCTTGTTCATCAATGTACTGAGGTCAATTTAAATTTTAACATTCCTCAATTTTTATGTTACTCTTAAATTTTATTATGGACCGTAAACAAGATCACAACTCCTTCTTCTTTCTTGTACTTTCACTATAGATACCAAGAATATATAGAATTGATATTCAAATATCTCTTGAATAAAACCTAAACTCCTTGTATATATACAACCCCCTATATAATGAATTCAGATGAAGAACAGTTGAAATTCCACTGTTTGGGTGGAGGTAATGAAGTTGGGCGTTCATGTCATATTTTAGAATATAAAGGTAAGGTAGTGATGTTAGATGCTGGTGTTCATCCTGCCTATACTGGATTAGAATCATTACCCTTTTATGATGATTTTGATTTGTCCAGAGTAGATGTTTTACTTATTAGTCACTTTCATTTAGATCATGCAGCGTCGTTGCCGTATGTTATGCAACATACTAACTTTAAAGGTAGAGTATTTATGACATACCCAACAAAAGCCATTTATAAGTGGTTATTGAATGACTTTGTCCGTGTTACCAATATTGCAGAAGATATTGATAATACTGGTGATCGTGCTAATAGTTTCCTCTATACTAATGAGGACTTAAATGATTCTTTTGATAAAATTGAAGCTGTTGATTATCATTCAACTATTGAAGTTGATGGAATCAAATTTACTGCTTATCATGCAGGGCATGTTTTAGGTGCTGCGATGTTTTTTATTGAAATTGGTGGTTTAAAGATATTATTTACTGGTGATTATTCACGTGAAGAAGATAGACATTTAAGTTCAGCTGAAGTTCCACATTCAAAACCCGATCTTTTGATTACAGAAGCTACCTTTGGTACTGCAACTCATATTCCAAGATTAGAAAGAGAACATAAACTAACCAAGGTGATACATTCTACAATTCAACAAGGTGGTCGTTGTTTATTGCCTGTTTTTGCTTTAGGTAGAGCGCAAGAGATCTTGTTAATTTTAGATGAATATTGGCAACAGCATAAAGATCTTCAAAAAATTCCAATTTATTATGCTTCAGATTTAGCAAAAAGATGTATGGCAGTTTATCAAAGATATATTTATATGATGAATGAATCAATCAGGAAAAAAATGGCAGATTCCAATACCAATCCATTTTTTTTTAAATATATTAAAAGTATAGCCGGTATGGATAGAATGAAAGATTCAAATCCTTGTGTTATTTTAGCATCTCCAGGTATGTTACAAAGTGGTTTATCAAGACGTATTTTGGAGAAATGGTCTCCAGATCCAAGAAATTCTGTCATTATGACTGGTTATTCCGTTGATGGAACATTGGCAAAAAACCTTTTACGTGAACCAAATGAAATTCCATCAATGAATAATCCTGAAGTTGTGGTTCCAAGAAGAATAAATGTTGAAGAGATTTCATTTGCCGCCCATGTTGATTTCGAACAAAATGCTGAATTTATTGACTTAGTTAGTCCTAAAGCTATAGTTTTGGTCCATGGTGAGTCAAATCCAATGGGTAGATTAAAATCTGCATTACTTTCAAAATATCAAAAATTAAAATCAACTGAAGATGAAATTAAAATCTATAATCCTAGAAACAGTACAATCTTATCACTGGAATTTAAGGCCCAAAAAGTCGCAAAAGTTGTTGGAAAACTCGCATCTGCAATTACTGAAGATAAAGAACAATTAGAGGGTGTTTTAGTCCAGAAAAATTTTGATATCAATTTAATGAGTGTTGATGATATTAAAGAATTTACAACATTAACAACCACATCAATAACACAGAAACAATTACTACGTTGTAATGCTAATAGAAGTATTGTTCATTGGCAATTCTCTCAAATGTTTGGCTCTGTAAATGTACTATTAGATTCAGAGGATGTATATGAATTTGAAATCATGGATTGTGTTAGAGTCAGACATAATGACAAACAATATATTGCATATGTTGAATGGGAATGTGGTGCGATGGAAGATACAATTGCAGACTCAGCAATTGCAATTTTGTTAAGTTGTGATTCGTTACCTGCTAGTGTGAAACTTACATCTAAAAGTTGTTCCCACAATCACAATCATCATGAACATGATCATAATCATGATCATCATGACACAGGTGAAAACAAGATTAAGGTGGAACTCAAGACCGAAGATGAAGACTCAAAGATAAATGTTAAGGAAGAAGATGTGGATGGAAAAATTAAACTGGAGATCAAAGACGAAATAAAGCTAGAAAATGGTGATATTGTTAAACAAGAACCTTCTGATGGTCTTACCGATATAAAAGTTGAAGACTCTCTATTTAAAATAACGGAAGGTCATGCCAATATCACAGAAGAAACTAAATTAACTAGAATTATACAAATTTTAGAAGTACAGTTTGGTGATTCTTTAACTAACAATTTAGAAGGACATGAAAAATCTGGTGTCATAAAAATTGGTAAGAATGAAGCTACAATTAACTATAATGACTTCACAGTCGTGTGTAAGTCAGGTGTTCTGAAGGGAAGAATTGAAGGAATTCTATCACGTGGTTTAGAGTTAGTATCTCCATTTAAAAAATAGACAATCTGTATAATCGAACTGTGTAAAAAAATTAATTTGGTGCTATGACTGAGCCTCCAAGAATGAAAATCCAAAACTTTTTCGTTTCTAATTAGTTTGTTGTGATGCTATTTTGATGGCTCTTTTTTATTTGAGCAAGTATTTGTAGGTGTGAGAGTATATTTATATATTCAAAAGTTCACTTTTTTTAATGCAATTTTTTACCTTTTTGAACACCTAAAACAATTTCAGAAAAATAAAAATATTTGTTTTATAATAAATATTCAAATTAGCATATTTTATGTTGAAAAGGTTTTTTTTGACTGATTTCTTTAACCTGTTAGACACAAAACATTATTATCCTAGTTTAAACTAAGTATATTGCACAACCTCCAATTGTGTTCTGCTTTACCACACTTTGACCAGTAGTAAATCACTAAGTTTTACATGACATGACTACTAGCACAACATTTTAGTATGTCGTATTATCACAACAAAAGTTTATGTCGCACCAAAGATGACATGGAGATTCAGATAAAAATTGATTTGTTAAAACGTGAATAATAAATTAATTTTACAAAATATACATGATTATAAATCACCAACAGTAGAGATCTGATCAAAGATAAAATCATGTTTATCAACCCAATCACATCCTGTATCACTTGTTGGACTTAATGGATCTAAAAATCCATAATCTTGAGGTTCTGAAGGGAATCCAAGAACTGAATCTGAATTACCATTACCACTCATTCCATTAACTAAATCAGTAAACTCTAGCATAAAATTATTATTACTGTTATTGAGAGGATTGTTCAAATTATCACTGTTATTATGTATTTGTGTTTCTTCGGGTATATTTAATGAATTTTGTATATTCAATATATGATTTGTTGAATTTGAATTCTCTGCAGGTTTATAGTTTTGCTCGGTTTTTGTGATCATGTACTTAGAAAGGAATGATTTATTTTCATTTTGATCAGATGGATCAGTTGATAAGGTTGTCTCTGTTGATTCAATTTTTATTGGTGCTTCATCAGGAACAGGTGTTTGAGTAGTTATTGTTGCTAAATTAAATCCTAAACCTAAAATACCAGCTTGAACTTTTTTATATAATTTTGGACTGACTCTAGATAATGTCTCTGCAATATGTGTGATTAACTTTGCAGATAATGACCAATGTCTAGAAATTTGTAACGTTGAACCGATCTCAAGTTTAATATATTCGGTGTAAACATCAAGTTCAGATGCTGAAATTTGTTTATCTCCTTCATCTAAACTTTCCAACATTGATAAATTAGATTCAATCCAAGCATATGCACTTAAATGGACAAGACATGAAAACGCCAAAGCACATGCTAAGAATGGAGTTCTTTTACAAGTTTGTGAAGGATCAGTATCTAATAAAGCTTTAACTAAGAAATTTGCTGAGTCGATTGTTTTTCTTGTCTCTATAATTTTCCTAGAATCTGATGCATTTTGAGCTTCTTTATTATTTAAAGCAACACAAGGATCATCAACACCTTTTTCATCAGTACATCTAGGATGTTTGGAAACATCTTCCCTCCAAAGATACGAGAACGGTCTGTATGTAAAAATTCTGGCATAATTGATTAACATTATTGCTTCAAAGACACCATCATTAACAATACCAAGTTTATTGATTAAATAGGGCATACAAAAAGTATCAGGATTCGATAATCTCATTTCCCAATTACCCAATGCTGCTCTCATGTGATTTAAATGCGGTAATGTATCGCTATTTGATTGTATTGCTATATTTAAAGAAATTGAATCATTAACTAATTTACAAGCTTCAGCTCGAGATTTATAATCAAATTGTGAAAGAGAAATTGATGTAGGATAAAGAACCAAACAACGCTGCACTGCTAATCTTGATTTAGAATGTCCTGATGCAGTACCTGATATTGAATCAAAATAGTATAATTCCCAAAATGTTTTTCTCATAGTATCAAGTAGTATTTCACGTGGAATTGAGCTTACTCTTTCAGAATCTAATAATTGATCTATAAAAGTTTTAGAATCTGTATCGGATGGGGTATTCAATGGAAAATCTTTAGATGATGATGAAGATAAGTTTCTCTCAGTTAAGAATCCATTAACATCCAAAAAACTGGAAGAGACATTGTTTTGATCAATAAAGTTCAACTTCATTTCTAAAGCAAGTGAGATTGTTGCATCTCTAATTGTATTTGATAGATCATGTAATGATGAAATATGTGTTATCATAGCTAAGAGTAATAATGATTGTAATGAAATAAAATCTTTACCAATCTGTCGTATATAATCTAATAATGAACTTACAAGAAAATTTATAGTTTCGACATCTCTTGCATATTTACTTGAATTTTGACCATCCCCCATTATTTTCATAGCTAGTAATAAATCATATTTATATGGAATTGAATCTAAGTATAAATGAATATTTTCCTTCGATGGTAAAAATGGATGTGCATTATAAAATGAATTGTAAAATAGGGAAACAATTGAATCAACATTGATATCTTTAATTAAACTTGGTGAGATGTAACATTTATCAAGTGATGTCATTAATTTAGAATCATCAAAAATCTTATTGATGGAATCAGTTTCCTTTGAATCATTGAAAACTGGAAAATAATCAACTTTTTTATCACCATTTTGAGATGTCGATGTATGTGATGATTTCATACATGGTGGTAATTTATTGAAATTTTCAGAATTTAGACATGATTCAGTACAATTTGGATCATCAGCTAAATGATGCATACCATTTTTAACACAAGGTAACATATCAGATTTATGATTTTTCCTGTCAAAAGATTTCAAACTGAGATTGCTTGTTGATGAAACGGTAATGTTAGAATTATTTGAACTATTATGACTAATACTTTTAGAATCATTGAATAAGTATCGATTCATACTATTGAAGTCCGGTTCCATATTTACACTTTTCTGATAATTCATTTGATTGAAAAGGGATTTATCATTATTATTTTCATCATGTTCATCATTTTCATTGATACTATCAGTATCATTATTGACATTTTTCACTTTATCTTTAGTAGAGACACCTTTCTTTCTTGAACCACCTCTGTGACTTTTAACATACAAGCAAACTTTATTTCGTTTTTCACATCTTTCACAAATTGGTTGTTGACCTCCACATTTAACATGTCTGGATCTACATTCTAAACATGCTCTAGATACATGTTTTGCCTGACTTGTAGTGTTTTGTTTTAATGCAGACATTATAATTGTAATATTAAAAATATTGAAATATTAAAATATTAAAATATTTGAACAGTTAATTATGTCCAGCAAAAACCTTTTTTTAGAAACAATGTCTACTCCAAATTAGAAGTATATTAATCAGATTAAGAAACAATTAAAAAAATATAATAAAGATAAACTAAGAAAAGTAAAACAATAAAAAAATGTACAATCGATAATGTTAAATTTGAAAAAACATGAAAGATCATGTTGATAAAATTTAATTATTCATCTGTATATATTTACTCAAATTGGTATAATAATAGTTTCCAATTGATGATATTCCAAATAGTTTATATCTACACTATCATCACTACCAGTTTACACTTAAGGTTATTCTTTCAACTCATTAAATATCATCTTCAATTATGATTATATACAATCCCCATTATACATAATAATAATCATGATCTTTATCAGTGTCGTCACTTATAGTAAAATTCAAACCCCGCAGTTAGAACACGACGCGTCTAAATTTGATTACGTAATTTTTGATATTTTATTTGCATGTTAATGAACTCATGTATTAATGGATGATTAATTGTTGAATATAGAAGTGTTGATAAGGAGAACCCAGGGTATACATATACAGGAAATAACAAATACAACTATGGAGAAGAATGTTGTGATAGATAATGGACAATATCAAGTTCGTTTTGGTACAATAGAACAAGAAAATCCATTTATTGTACCCAATTGTATAATTAGAACACAAGAAAAGAGAATTCATTTAGGTTCAAAATTAAATAATGAAAAATCCATGAAAGATTTAGCAATTTTATCAGGTGGATTATCAAATATTTCATTTCAACGACCTATTAAAAATGGTCAATGTTACCAATGGAATTTAGAACATCAAATTTGGGATAATGCATTTGTTGATTCAAAAATTGATTCAGGTAATGGAGATTTTTTAATTGATTCAAATTTACTTTATATTGAATCACCTATAATATTACCAAAATTTCAAAATATGACTGATCAAATATTATTTGAAGAATTTGGTATTGGGAGTTTAGTTAGAACTTCGGGTCCAGCTTTAGCTCCTTGGTTAAATTGTAATGATAATACGGATAGTGAAAAAATGAATTATAAGAATTTCCAACTGGTTATAGATTCAGGATTTGATGCAACCTGGATAATACCAATGGTTAATGGATTACCATTTTATAAAGCAATACGAAAATTACCAATCGGTGGGAAATTTCTAAATGGTTATTTACGTGAAATTGTTTCATTTAGACATTATAATATAACAGAGGAACCAATTTTAATTAATTCAATTAAACATAAAGCATGTTATGTTGCAACAGATTTTAATGAAGCATTAAATAATTTAACAATTTTAAAGAAAACCCCAAATAAATTAATGAAATCAAAATATGCATTAACTTATGTATTACCAAATAATAAAAATGATTTTGAAGGTCATGTAATTAATGATATATCTAAACTTTCTAAAGCAGAATATATTAAATTACAAAACTCACTAACAAAGAAAACTCATGATGATGAAATAGATGATGATAATTTGGATGATTCAAATATGATGCAATCATTATTATTAACCGATGAAAGATTTATGATACCTGAATTATTGTTTCATCCTCAATTAGCAGGTGTTCATAAATCAGGTTTAATACAAACTATTAAAGCATCACTTGATGCAGTACCCGAGCTATTGGTTCCCTTACTAGTTAATAATATTGTTTGTATTGGTGGTACTTCTAATATCAAGGGTTTTGAAGATAGAATTGTTAAAGATTTAGATTCAGAAGTACCAATTGAAGCTCGTTGTAATATACTTGATTATTCAAATATTACTAATGATAAAAGTTTGCTTGCTTGGCATGCAGGTAAAAAGTTTTTCCAAAATAATGGATTTGATAAAATAAAATTAACAAGAGATGAATATAACGAGTTTGGTGCAGAATATTCTCAGGAAAAATTCGGGTTTAAATTATTATAAATTGTAGGAATGTTATGTTAAAGTTTTTGTATTATATTATATACTGTTCTATAAATTGATTAAAAATGGTAGCAAAACAAAAAAAAAGATTTTAAATTTAGTGAAACATTGAACTGAAAGAGAGCGATTTGAATATAAAATGCGTATTATTTATGAACGTAATCTGTAATTGTAATTGTAAATGTAACTGTGAAAAATGATAATTAAATGCTGTAACTAAATGATATTTATTCACTACTCCTTTGAAAAATAATAATAATATTAAAAAAATAATCTTTTTCTTACTTTCTTTTTTTAATGAAAATACTCAACTAAAAGCAAATAATAATCCCGTAGAGTAAAAGAATTGTTGATAATAAAGAACCAGTCCAAACAAAACTTGAATGAGAAATTGGTGGAGTTGAATATCTGAATAATAAAAAGCATATACTAAAACCAGTTAATATAACACTTAATATTAAACCTATCATTGCAAATGTAATTAATAAAAGTCCACCTTTAACATTTGGAACACCACCACCATTTTGAGAATTATTAAAAATTGATGAAAGAATAATTGTACTGAAAATTGATATAAATATTGCAAATATTGTCAATGTAAAATATAAAAATGATAAAACGTTATCATGTTTAGCACGTAATATGGTTTTTGAGTTATTAATATAGTTTGATTTACTTTGTAAAACATTTTGATTATTTGATGGAATTTGTGCCATTAATCTCTCAGTTTCACTATCTGAATCATCTTCCTCATCAGCATTATAATCTTGACTATTAGCGCCAAATGAATGATTTCTGGTATAATGAGGTTGTTGAGTATGATGATTTGAATTATTTGATAGTAGTGGAGTATTTTCATTAAATTGTGAATATTGTGAATCTTCAATACTTAAACCTGTAATATCCAAAATTGATTTTTTAATTTTATTACCCAACTTTTTGGTATAATCTGCAAGTTCTGAAATTTTTTCAATTTTTTCAGGTGATAACCATTCCAGACCTTGACCTGGTTTTGAATAAATATTTAAATTCATTTCTACATCATCATTTAATGTATCAGAATTACTATCATCATCATAAACATTTGCATAAAATAATCTTGAAAACCAATTAATTAAATTATTTGAATTATTAACATTATTAACATCATCTGCATAAACATAAAATGTATCATTATTATAATCTGATCCATTATCAAATTCATTCCAATAACCAGGTTTACGTGGTGCAATGTCATGTTTATTCAATAAAATACCCGAATTTTGATTCATTATATTATTACTATCAGATTCTTCCCCATCACCTTCACCATCATATTCATTATTTAAGTAACCTTTATCATGATATTTATGACTAACACTTGAACTTCTGATATCAATTGGTTTTTGGGATTTCATTTCAGGTAATATTCTAATATCTTTTTCTAACAAAATATCATGCCAATGTGCAATAAAGAGGAACATTTCAGCATCTGATATATTCAATTGATTAGAATAACCTTTATCTTCTTCTTCATCATTATCATCAGTATTACTATCATTAGTATTTTTTTGATGAAATTCATTAATGTATAAATAAATCAGATAATTATTTAATGAGAAATTTAGATTATCAACTCTGTAAACTAAATAACTATTAATTAAATTTTGAATATTTGGAGGAAATTCTGATTCTGAATTAACATCAAAATTTAATTCTAATAAAGCATGAGGGAAAGTTTGAACATTAGGATCTTCAATACCATTTTGAGTTGATTTATGAATTTGAATATTCCATTCTAATGAAATGTAAAAATCAATTTTATTATTTTTATTTGAATTAACATAACGCAATTTTTTTGATGAAACGCTTGCTAAAGGTTTAACATTATTATCTAAAACCCAATCAATTGATAATTGAGTCATTTGTTTATTACCTTTTAAACTACTATTTTCCCATTCATTAAATAATTTTTGTTTTCTTTCATCAATTGAGATAGATTCATCATTATCATCATTATTGAATATGGAATCAACTAATTCTTTATTCAAAGTTGCAATTGAGAATTGTCTTAAACCACCAATTGGAGTTATCAAAATTGGATTATTAACTGAAGATGATTTATAGTTAGAGACTAAAATTTGTGAATAAGGTGTAGCACTGAAAATTTTCAAATTATCATTCTCTTTGACATCATAATTCAAAGATTCAGGTGGAACATTTTGAACAAATTTAAAATTTGATGGATCATTAAGCCAAACTGACACAGTATCAGTTTCAGGACAAAATTCTTCTGATTTATTATTATTTGTTTTAATATTAATTTTATTAATTGTATCGTTAGGAGTTGAAGATTGACTATTTTGTAAATCCATAATTGATTTTGTACTCTTTAGTTTAGTATTTTTAGTAAATAGTGAATCATCAGTAATTAATTTAAATTCAGAAGATAATAAGAATTTAACTTCATCAAGATTATCATAATGAACCCAAAATAAAAGTGAACGAGGACCTTTTCTTTTAGAAACAATATCAAAAGTAGTTGATTTTGAGAATATTGGAGTTTTAGAATTAGGTGAATCTGAAGATGAAGGTTTAGTATTTGTTGTTAATTGTAATGAATCAATTGTATGAATTGAAGATTCACGTTGTCTTTGTTTCTTTGAATTTGGAGAAGTTATTAATTTTTTACTTGGACTTGAATTATTGTTATTATTATTTAGGAAAGTATCCAAGAAATCATATAATAAAGTTGTCTCTAAAGCCAAATCATTCAAATTTAGGTGAACAAAAGATTTTTCATTATCAATTAAAAAATTTTGAGTAATTTTATTTATGAACAATTGTTTCTTTGGATAAGATGAATATTTATTAAATTTTTTAAATAATTTTTTTAATGCAAATTTTTGGAGTAGTATAAATCTTGATAAATCTTGTAATTCTTTAGTTATTGAATTTAATTCATTATGGAATAGGAGTAACTTTCTATGACGTAAACGAATTGAAATATCTGAATAATTATTATTTTGATTATTATTGTTATTATTGTTGTTATTATCAAATTCTGATTCTGATTCGGATTCAATAAATAAGTCACATTGCCTTTTAAGTAAAGCTAAACGTCTTGAAATTTCACCAACTTTTGAGAATGCAAATAGGGAAACAAAATCAATTTGTTCTTTAAAAGCTTTATATAATTTTTTAAATAATTTTTTTTGCCTTTCAGATAAATGAATTTCATTACTATTATTTGAAGAGGATGGTGAAGTTGAAGCTGAAGTTGTAGCAGATGAATCATTGTTATTAGTTGTTGAGTTAGAATTGTTAATTATAGTAATATTATTATCATTATTATTATTATTATTGTTATTAGTAGTATTAGTATTATCACTACTTGAGGCAGCATCATCAAAATCAGAGGTTGCATCCTTTATCAGTGATTTGATAAGATTATAATCAATATTGTAAGTTTTCCAACGCGGTATAGAACGTTGAGCAAACTCTACACCGAACTTCATTAGAGGGGATTAATATATGTAAAGAGGATTACTTCAATAAAATAGGGTTAATTGTATGTATGTATATTAAAAATGTATTTATATTATATTATATTGATAAATAATAAAAATAATGATAATAATGATAATAAAATCCTATAATTGAAATAACTAAAATAACAAAAGAAATACTGTAACAGCAGACATCACCCTTCTTAAATAAAACAGAAAAATAGTTAAAATATAATAGAAAACGAGGCAACAAAAATCACCGTGGGATTTCAAAACCCATTTTTTTTGGCCGAAAATGGGGTGGCAATTCGCTAATAAAAATATTAAGGATTTCTAATACAATTTTTTTAACTGAGTTCCCAATTAGTAAAGCGAGGACTCACAAGAAAATTACCCAATTAGGAAAGCTTCAAATCTGGCAACCAGATTCAAATCTGCAGCTTGGCATTCCGAATTGGGAAGTAAAGAACAAACCTTAATTTGTTTACATTTATCCATTTTGGGAAAAGGGCCATGGCCCTCCATTTGTTTACTTTTCGTCCATTTTGGGACGTTGGCATGAACGCGTTCTTTGTTTACTTTTCGGCCTGTTTGGGACTTGTGATTTAGAGAAATTCTTTCAAAAATTCTTTTCGATTTTATAAATAAATAATATACAGTATATCATCTATAAAAGCATTTTTAGACATAAATAAGATTAGCTCATTTGTTATAATGAACTTATACCCAACTCTTCAGTGTAGTCAGAGAGACTTCGACGATTCAATCTAGTACTTTCTCTTATAATCATAGCAGCACCTCTACCTAATGTATATACAATCCTCATAATAATAACTTGAAAAATGTGGTGCTTCATTACTACAATATCTTTATACTCATCAGCCAAATGTCTCAACAGTTTCTTCTCCATTTTTTTCAACTGATCGTAATTATATATCACAAAAGCTTTATGGTATCTGTAAATAAAATTAATAATCGTATAGTATAAACTAGCAATTTCCATCCCAGGAAGTTCCTTTATATCTTGTTGAAGATATCTGTTTAATGAAAGATTAGCTAAAACCCTACTTGAAAGTAATAGCATTTCTCGTTTTCTATAATAATTAGATGTTAGTAATTTGTTCATATTAAAAAAAAAAGTAAATACAGTTGCATACGTTAAAATTCTTTTGTGGTGATCATCTGATTGAGCTAGTACCTCTCTGCTTAACCTGGTTGTTCTTGATGTTCCGTTTATCATCTTGGTATATGTTCAAGTTTGATGTTTTTCATTTTGTAAAAAGAAGAAGAAAAGAAGAAAAAAGAAAACTTTTGATAATCCACAAATCAATAAAAAGGTGGGAGTTCCGTCTCTTTTTATATTCATCAGTTTAAAAACTGATGATTTATAAAAGGCCAATAGAAGACGCGTATTGGTGCCATTCCAGAAATGTAAACAAACGCTAAGGAAATAAAAGAAAACTGATAATTGAAAATGTAAACAAAACTCCTCGGTACTAAACATGAGATCTAAGATCTTTCCTGATTGAGAGCTTTGCTTTCTCCATAAACGTTTCGTAATTTAAGGGTGTCACAAAGAAGTTGTTGTGTTAAAGCTGAGCCTTTCTGTTTTGTTATTTTACTCAAAAAATATGGTTATATTAACAAGTTTCAAGAGTAATAAAATAAATTTCTAAATCTGATAAGTATAAACTTAGTTTTGATTTAATTGGTATTATAAAATTTGAGTAAAAAGACATCAAAAAATGCAAGTTTAATGAATTCAAGGTACCTTACAAGCAAAATTTGACCAAATGAAGAGATGACAAACTTATTTATTTTTTTATATATACTTATATTTTATTAGAGAAATATCATTAATTCACTAAGAACCTTTTTTATTGTTGAGTATTATGGGATTTAAAGTATTCTATTTGTAAAGAAATTATAAACCATTATTAAAGTATAAAAGATTAACTAAACATTATTTTGAAAAAAGAATATACATAAATTAACTAAATTAAAGTACTGTAGTTGATGCTAATCTAAGAGTATCAGTACACATTGAATTAACATCCACTATACACACATTTTTTGAAGAATCATGAGCATTTTTATCATAATTATCCATGAAGGTTTTAACACCATAAATTTCAATAGAGTCATCTATTGATATCCAATTAGTTAATTCAGATTCATTGGTTAAAAAAGTCCCTGTACAATATTCAAATATTTTGGAAGAGGAAATTCTCCATTTCTTTTCAACAAACACCTTAGATATTTGAAGGAAATATGATATTTTATTTCCATATTCAAACTTAATAATTTTCTTGAATTTTATGAATTCCCATTTACCATCTCTTCTAATTTTACCATATGGTTCAATATTATTAGCCTTTCCTTCAAGATTAATTTTTGTATTTCTTAATTTAATAGATTTAAGTCTTTTTGCCTTAATTTCTTTATCTTCCACACTAGGAAGATGATGTTTTCTTTTAAATTCTCTATACAACGATTTCACATTATCAGAATCTTGCACCTTCCTTCCTCCAACTGGTTGAACAAAATTATAATCCGATGATTTATATGAGAGTGCAGCTGCAGAACACTTTATTGCCTTGATGGAAAGTCTTTTATTTAACGATTTTATTGCGTTCCTATTACATTGAACCATTGATCTCATCTCCTTACAGACTCTCTCCATAACAAAACACCAAATATCTCTTAAACAACCAATGTTTGGCAATTTTTCAAATAAAT